>CAIGQZ010015273.1:1016396-1033840 GCA_903798205.1 Danio tinwini
ACATACATACATACATACATACATACATACATACATACATACATACACACAGGGCTTTACATTAGCACCCGCCAAATGTGGGTAGATTTCAGTTGTGGCGGGTTAGACAGCCACTCCCACTAACCACTTTGGCTGGCTGAAACTCATTTTTAAATTGGCTCGTCATCAATACAGATTAGACTGTTAGTTTATGACCGTTTGTCTATATGCCTAGTGTGATCTTAGAATCGACAATCAGCACGACTGACAAAAACAGCTTTTGATAATGGTAAGAGGGGTGTGGTTAAGAATATTTTAGCTGAAGCCATGAAACTATCATTAACAGAGAAGGACCGCCACTCCAAACTTGAAAGCAAATGATCAGACTTTGATTAAAGATTACCATAACAAACATTTCTAACTTTTTCAGTGGATTAATTTGCATGAATTAATTGTTCAACTGATATGCGCTAGCAAAATAAACATTGTAAATTTTGATTTCACGTGAAGTTCAATGACAATATATAACGCAGGGGCAACATTACTGAAACCAACAGCAAACCATGTGTGAGTGAAAAGAAACAAAACATCAAATGTCAATAGGTGTTTGATATAAGTTATCTATGGACTAAAAAGAAGAATTAAAAAAAAAAAAACGTACCCGTCTGTGCAGTCGAGTTCATTTGGAATATGATCAGCCAGATCTTTCAGATCACTAGCAATTTGAAACACTCTCTCTTTCAAACCGAGTGCTGAGGATCCTGAGCGATCTAACAGCAAATGAACACAAAGCAAATGTAGAGAAAGACAGATGTAAATATACAAACACAGTGTTGGCTAAATGGTACAAAAACATTATTTGATCATAAAGATAAGCTGATCTCACCAGACATCATTTCCTGTAGCTTCTGATAAATGAGCAATCCAGCCTGTTAGGAAAATAAAGCCAATTAAGAGGCATTTAAATTACCATCAAGATATAAAGATAGTTTAGCTTGTCACTCATACCAGTTATGGACCCTTTTCACATTCTTGGGTTTTTCAGCAGCAGATGTCATGATAGTTGGTTAAACTTAGAGTGCAGTGAATGGGAGAGTACAACTACATCATTTTTTTGCATCACTATTTGCTGAAATAATAAATCAAAAACCCAACTGTAGTGTTACCAAAGACTTTAAGAAAAAGGAAACAAATTGTGTGAGACATTGAACAGCCAGAAGAAAGAACAATGTCAAATTAGGACCACAAATGCTGTATCAGAAAGACCTTGCATAAGCTGGGTCAATATGCATAGCCAGGCTGCTATAGCCCAACCTTTGGTCACTGAAGCCAATGCCAAAGTTGGTTTCAATTAAGTTTGGGCGATATGGCAAAAATGCAATCTCGATTAATTAATTTTCATACTAAACAATAAAGATATATATTTCAATATCAGTTGTTAATGCTTCCAGATTTAAAAGAGCATCCCAACAATGACTGAAGCCACAAAAATGAGAGGATCCATTAAATAGCATAACCTATTTCGGTGGCTGATCATTTTTGGCGGCCGAAAATTTGGTGCATCTCTAACATCAACACACTTCTAGATTCCCATTGTTGCACATTTCTGCTGTGTGATTGGCTCTTAGATCAATATAGAGTAATAAAGTCCAGAGCTTATCATCGTTATCAACATAAATGGCCCAGCCCTAGTTTCAATAGTTCTAGCATGAAAATCTGCTCTGTAGAATGTGAAACATTTATAGTTCCCTGATGAGATCCCCTTCACAGTCTTTCCCACAACCGGGAGAGTTACGGTGTGGAGAAACCCCAAAGAAGCAAACCACCCAGACTGTTGCATGCCCAGAGTGAAGCATGGGGGCTGATGGTTTGGGCTGCAAAATCATGGCATTCCCTAGGCCTAATACTTCTGCTAGATGGGCGAGTCATTGTCAAGAACTACCAAACTATTCTGGTTCAAATTAAGCACACTAATGCTGCATTAGTAACACCTTGCATAAGCGGCAATTTCTATTATTATTTATTTTTTGTATGCAAAGATTATATAACACAATGTATATATTAAAAAATGTACATACGTTTTTTGTTGTTTTTTTTCTTTCTATCATTTAAGATGCTGATGACCATTAAACATGTCATAACTGTCTTGTGAAAAGGTTCCATACCCATTTACTGTATTGCAACGGCAGTTGTTTCCTTAGACTTACATAAGCATCTGTGGCGGCGTATTTCTTCTGGTCTTCTGTCAGACTAAAATCATCCCAGTGACTACAGCGCACCAGTTTGTCTTTGAAGAGCTGCTTCTTCAACAAGTGCTTCACAAGGCCATCTAAACTCCACTTCTCACAACATCTCAGCTAAAACATAACCAACAAATAAACATTAATTCATCTCACTCAGAATCAGCATGAACATTTAATACATCATCATTAGAACTAAGATTTTATTTTCTTTGTAGAACATGCTGAGGACGATTTACTTGACTAGAATAGATTTACCTTAACATACAGTGGGGAAAATAAGTATTGAACACGTCACCATATTTCTCAGAAAAAATATTTCTAAAGGTGTCGTTGACTTGAAATTTTCTCAGAATGTTGGTAACAACAATGAAATACATATATGCAAAGAAAAATCTAATTAGTTTACAAATTAAGCTATGCGTAATAAAATGAACCCATGAAAAAAAGAAGAAGCAGTAAGGCAGTGAAAGCCCAGACAGCAGCTGAAATCTCTCAATAGTTATTCAGCAACCCTCTGCCCTTCCTCATTGTAAATGAATATAAGCTGCTTCAGTCCAACATCTACATTAGCAGGATGATGAAGATAAAACCAGAGTAGACATTTCAGCAAGACAATGATCCAAAACACAGCCAAGGAAACTCTCAAACGCTTTCAGAGAAAGAAAATCAAACTGTAGAATGGCCAAGCTAATCACCTGACTTGAAACCATTAGAAAATACAAAATAAAGATTATATTTGATAGACAAGACCCACAGAACTATCAAGATTGTTACACTGTTAAAATCATTGAAAAACTCACACCTGAGCAACTTCATTCTCCATATGAGAGGCGTCTTTAAGCTGCCATCACCAAAAAAAAGCATTTTTTAAATATATTTTATATCTTTATATAAAGTATTAAATACATTTCAGTAGTTCAGTACTTTATCATTGTGTCATTTCATTGTTATTACACACAACTCATTTGTTTTGTTTTATTTTTATGTTTGTATTGTTTGGGTTTTCACTAAAATCTGGTTCAATTCCATGTCAACAGCTCCTTTAAAAATATTACTCCCAGAAAAAAACATGATATGTTCAATTGTGATTTTCTCTGCTGTATATGTAATTGTATTTGATTACAGGGATAGTTCACCCAAAAATTTTTAATTCTGTTAACTACTCTCCCTCATGAACAGGGGTGCAAAAAACTGGTACACAGATATGTCTGTGCAGTTAAAATTAAGATACGTTAGAAAAGTGTTTTTGTGGACCAACACTGTTGTCAATTTAGTTACAACACTGGTAAGATAATTATTACAAATCTACAAATCTTCAGTGTTCTTATGTGTATTTTTGTTTTATAAAATTATTTGTTCTTTAAATAGCTGTGCCAGTAGGCTTTGCATTCAGTTTGTTACCTAAGATTTAGGCTAGTACATTTAGAAGTGATTCAGGTGGTGTGAGACATAGAATATTTTGGCTCAAGCAACTTTTATTTTAGTTTTTAAATTTAGTTTTAGTCATTTGTACAACAATCTAACTTACATGAATTACTGCAGATGACTAAAATCAATAAAATTCATGTAAAAATCAATTTGTTTACATTTTATGGCAATATTTTATTGTTTTAAGAACTCTGCTTAATTAAATTTAGTTGTTGAGTTACCATGTAATAAATAAGAAAAACTACACTACACAAACTACAGGCTGTTTTGAGTCGCAAGATTAATTTTCACCCATCTTCGATCAATCTCATCACTTACTCAACATGAAGACCTATACTCAAAAGAACCCATGATTTGTATAATTCATAATATGAGTTTAATTTCTAGTAGGAAGATTATTTTGATTATGTATGCCATTAAACATTAAAATGTCATATGATAACATATGTCGAAATCACTAATATAACATACCGTCTTGTTTGCCAGATCAGAGAGTTCACCGATATTCTTCAACTTGATGTCATAATCAGACAATAACTTCCACTTGTCACCCTCAATTCCCACGCCAACTTTCATGATGTTCTCATCCTCTAGAAACATCTTCAGACCAGGAGGAAACCCTGAGAAATAAGACAACATTTGTTGTTTTAGCAATTTTAAAAAGCTAAATAAACTTCTCTCAGTATCTTTAATAAAATACAACCAGAAAATACAGGTCAGAGAGGTTTTAATTTATCATGTCATTCCTTTTGGAAAGCACCTGATTGATAATGTATTTTTCAGCCTCATAATTATTGGATCATTAAAATCATTTTTTTAAGAGGAAAAACAGCTGATAAAACACAATCAGTCATGAACAGTCCACCACAGAGTCCAGACCTGAATATTAAAGAGGCAACATGGGATTATCTTAACAGAAAAACAATCAAAAACAGCCTACCTATAATTCTAAAGAAGAACTCTTGGAAGTGCTGAACGAAACCTGCCTGCAGCCTGGTATCACATTATTCACAACAAACCACTTTATTAAAAATAAATATTTCAGGACAAACCCCCAGGGTTTCAGAGTGGGTTCAGTCCCAAGCGAGGTCAAGCTATCTTAAATTAGGTATTTTTCATGTTAACATTTTCTGTTTGTATCATAATGAATATACACACGCATACACACATACAGAGGTTAGACACTGAAACTGAAACACTGGCCAATTTAGTGTTGGAGGTTTCCAACAGTAAGAGCAGAGTGTGAATGTTCAATTACAGAGTAATAACAGTTTTGCTTAAGATATTGCAAAGCACACAACATTATGGGTGACATATCAGAGTTCAAAAGAGGACAAATTGTTGGCTTATGTCTCGCTGGCACATCTGTGACAAAGACAAAGTCTTTGCAACGTATCAAGAGCCACGATATCCAGGGTAATGTCAGCATACCGCCAAGAAGGACAAACCACATCCAACAGGAGTAACTGTGGACACAAAAGGAAGCTGTCTGAAAAACATTAAAACCACAGCTGCCCAACTCACTGCAAAATTAAATGTGCTGCTCAACTCTCCTGTTTCCACCAAAACTGTTCACCAGGAGCTCCACAGGTTCAATACACATAGCAGAGCTGCTATAGTCAAACTTTTGGTCACTCATGCCAATGCCAAACATTAGACAATGTGAAAAATGTATTGTTCACTGATGAGTCCACCTTCACTGTCTTTCACACATCCGGGAGTTATGGTGTGTAGAAGAAGCGTACCATTCAGACCAATTCTGGAAGACTATGTCCATCCAGTGGTCAAATCTTGTATCCTCAGGGTGGTGCCGTGCATCAAGATGATAATTCACCAATACACACAGAAAGACTGGTGACAGAGTGGTTTGATGAACAAGACAGTGAATTTGAACATCTCCCATGGCCTGCACAGCCACCCCATCTAAATATTACTGAGCACCTTTGGGTTGAGTCAGGAAATGTTTCTTCCATCCACATCACGTAGTGACCTGGCCACTATTCTGCAAGAAGAATGGCTCAAAATCCCTCTGGCCACTGTGCAGGTTTTGTATCTGTCATTCCCAAGATGAATTGATGCTGTATTGGCCACAAAAGGCGGCTCTACACCATACTAATACATTATTGTGGTCTAAATCTAGTTTCAGTTTCATTGTCCAACCCCTGTACATAATATATAGATATATGAAAATGTGAGATGCAATGCTGAGGAATGGTTTAAAAAGAAGCACCCCTTCCACCGCCATGTTGCCATCAAAAAAATGTGTTTTCTGCCATGCCAACTTGCTACTGTAAACAGATGCTTACAACGCTTGGTCTGCCTCTTGAGTTCTTCTGATTGGTCCACTGCTTTGAAACTGACATTAATGAGAGGTGTTCCATGTAAAAGATTAAATACCTTAAACTTTACAGAGCCTAAAAAAAGTGGTGCTTATATGTGAGCCACTGCAAAAGACACATACAGTTGAAGTCAGAATTATTAGCCCCCCTTTAAATTTTGTATTCTTTTTCAAATATTTCCCAAATGATCTTTAACAGAGCAAGAAAATTTTCACAGTATATCTGATAATATTTTTTCTTCTGGAGAAAGTCCTATTTGTTTTTTGTTTTTTCGGATAGAATAAAAGCAGTCCTTAATTTTTTTGAAAACCATTTTAAGGTCAATATTATAAGCCCCTTTAAGTTCTATTTTTTCGATTGTCTACAGAACAAACTACTGTTATACAATAGCTTGCCTAATTACCCTAACCTGCCTAGTTAACCTAATTAACCTAGTTAGGTGTCTTAAAAAAATCTAGTAAAATATTATTTACTACCATCATAGCAAAGATAAAATAAATCAGTTATTAGAAATAAGTTATTAAAATTATTATGATTGAAAATGTGTTGAAACAATCTTCTCTCAGTTAAACAGAAATTGGGAAAAAAAATTTAAAAAGGAGCTAATAATTCAGGGCGGCTAATAATTCTGACTTCAACTGTATATATAATGGTCACACATGTCTGTCAAGTGTGTTTACAGAGAAAACAATATAAATATGAGACACACTTCCATCTCTTGTGCATATAAGAAAGTCTGTGTTCTCTTTGTTATACACACGCAAAAAAGCAGTGATTGAACACGAGTAGTCCACTACACCTGCTGCTGCATTAACAACAGATGGGTGGACTTGCTAGCATTTTCATTAAAAGAGATTTCAATTTTTATTCTTATTGAGCCTTAAATTTGATGCACATTTAATGTTTTTCTGTTGTTTTAGGAGGGTTTTGCTTAACTTTTGAAAGTTTAATACACAATCTACACACACACACATAGTACTGTGCAAAAGTCGTAGGTGGTGGCCAAATATTTTGTACAGAATTATAAATGAGCAGAGAATTAGACAATATTGAACATGATATTCAGCTTCTGCCTGAGCACACCTGACATGGAGGAGATGTGAAACAGGTAGCATTTGTCCTCAGATGCACACAGCTGCACCATAGCCACTTTCTTTGTCTTCCCCTTGGTGAAGCTTGGTGGCCATTCCAGATCAAATCCTACCGCTGAGCCAGACGCCAAAGCAGATCTGGACATGACACACAAAAGTCAAATATAAGCAAAATAATCGTCCACTCTCATTCAAATCACATGAGCAGAAGAAGAGTAGCTATTCATACATTATACTGACAATTCTGAATATTTTTCTACAGATTTAAATAAAAAAGAAATATTAGACATGAACAATTGAATTTAACAAATTAATCTCAATTTAAATTGTTCATGACTTTCGAAAGACGTTTCTTAATGTTACAATAAAGGGTGCACTACTTGTAATTGTAGATTTTAAAAGGCTATAGCATGTAATAACAATACTATACCATATATTTAATTAATTACAAATGTTTTTGTGTTTTTACAGAAAATGTCTCTCAAAATATTGCATTCCCTTGAGATACTTTTTTGTTCGCTCACAAAACTTTTACATTCCCTTAAAAAACATTGATGATGGAAATAACAGTGTGAGAGGAAAAAATATGCTTTTAGTACTGTCGTGAGCAAACCCAAAGATTTTAGAGTGAAAAAAAATCTTTTTGCTAGAGAATGCATTGTGAGTGAAATGTTTTAGTTTTCGAAGAGAAGTTGCATGAGTGAAAGAGTGCAGCAAGCACAAAATAATTAAAATATGATTAATAATGCCCAACGACTCATCCCTTATGGGCTCTGTAGATCCCTATAGTGACTTTATATTAATTCCTGCAGGTTCCTTGTGGAGGATTTTTTATGTCAGTTGTGATTCAGTACTAACGAGAAGATCTGGTAGCTTAAAGACTATACACACAGTTACCTGTGACCATCATTTGAAAGTGTCCAGCAAGACGTGTATAAGGAAAAGATGCATCTAGGCACACAAGTCTATGTTAAATTATATTGCATATTAAAGCTGAACAATATATCATATGAGCATCAATATCACAATGTGTGTATTTACAATAAGCACATTGCAAGATTAGATTATTTATAAAAAGTTAAATGATAAAAATATATATATATATATTTATAATTTTTTACAAAGATGACCATTTTATTTTACATTTGATTGTTCAATTTTTGTACTTAAATACTGTTACACTGCCCGGAAAACCATAAAGCACTGTTCATTAAAATTAATTTTTTGCAATTAAATGTTTGTAATTTATTATATTTTATGCAGACTTGATCATCACAGTTGAACTAAATGAATGGAATCTTTCCAAATAGAGCTATTCAAATCAGCTGGTGAAATTATATTCTTATTGCAATATACACTGACTGGCCACTTCATTAGGTACACTTTACTAATACTAGGTTGGACCCCCTTTTGCCTTCAGAACTGCCTTAAATTGACATGATAGCATCACACAGCTGCTGCAGATTTGTCAGCTGCACGTCCATGATGTGAATGTCCCATTCCACCACATCCTAAAGGTGATCTATTGGATTGAGACCTGGTGACTGTGAAGGCAATTTGAGTACAGTGCCATGTTCAAGAAACCAGTCTGAGAAAGTAGACATTAGAAGATGGGTACACTGTGGTCATAAAGGAATGGACATGGTCAGCAACAATACTCAGGTAAGCTGTGGGCATTAACATGAAGCTCAATTGGTACTAATGGGCCCAAAGTGTGCCAAGAAAATATCCCACACACCATTACACCACCACCACCAGCCTAAACTGTTGATAAAGAACGTCGCAGCAGAAATCGAGACTCATCAGACCAGGCATTGTTTTCCAGTCCTTTATTGTCTGCTTTTGGTGAGGCTGTGCGAACTGTAGCCACAGTTTCCTGTTCTTAGCTGACAGGAGTGGCACCCAGTGTGGTCTTCTGCTGCTGGAGCCCTTCCGCCTCATGGTTGGACTAGTTGTGTGTTCAGAGATGCTCTTCTGCATACCTCAGTTGTAACGAGTGGTCATTTGAGTTACTGTTGTCTTTCTGTCAGCTACAACCAGTCTGATCATTCTCCTCTGACATCAACAAGGTATTTGCGCCCACAGAACTGATGCTCACTGAATATGTTCTCTTTTTCAGAACATTCTCTGTAAACCCTAGAGATGGTTGTGCGTGAAAATCGCAGTAGATCAGCAGTTTCTGAAATACTCAGACCAGCCCGTCTGGCACCAACAACCATGCCACGTTCAAAGGCACTTAAATCACCTTTCTTCCACATTCTGATGCTCGATATGAACTGCAGCAGATTGTCTTGACCATGTCTACATGCCTAAATGCATTGAGTTGCTGCCATGTGATTGGCTGATTAGAAATTTGTGTTAACAAGCAGTTGGACAGGTACCTAATAAAGTGGCCAGTGAGTATATCACAGCAAAACAAAATAGCACAGTCAAATTTTTTCTAATATCGTGCAGCCCTATTATATATACCTGTATGCATCTTATATAGGTTCATGGGCAGCACTAAATATAAATCAGCACTGCAGACAATATTAGTGACTTCAAAGCAGAATGAGTGTTTTTGAACACTTTATTAACATACTGACTGAATAGAAATTATCACAATAATTAAGAAAAACTTTTAGCGTACCCCTAATATTATAAAACATTGAAATTAAACCATACTGGTCAACCTTTTGAGGAAAGAGTGTTTTTGTAAGATTCAACTAAATTTAATACCTCAAATCCTCTGATAAAAAAGAACAGTCGTGTCTTTCCTGGCTGTATATGACTGTTCCACCAAATTCCAGATACGGTAGATGATCCTCCAAAACATTCTTTTTATAAGTTCCTGATGTCTGTGGAAACAAAAGACATCTAATAAAAGACTTATTTACATAAAAGAAAAAAAAATTAAGACAATGGAAAAAACATAGCCAATGAGTCAATGTTAATGACAGCCATCCTAATGATAGCGCTGTCATGTAGATAAATGATCTTACTTCAGCCAAATGGAAAAACACATGAAATCATAAGAATATGGAGGAAGGCCAGGTGTTTTTCATACAGGTGCATCAAGCTCTAATTTTACCACATTTGTTTTCCAGCTTAGACAAATAAGTCATTTCCTTTCCAAACCGGTCTTCCGCATTACTAGTCGCACCAAAATATGTAGAAACATAAATAATGCATTGGAATTTTTAATCATTTCATAGATGTCATTGTGTTCTGACATCGAAGCTCTAGCTAGCACTCAATCAGTAATATCCACGATCACCAAAGACAGCATGCAAATATTACATCCATAGTACATCAAGCTTTGATGCCAGGAAGCAAACTTTATCAATGACTGCATTATAACATGCAAACCGTTCGGATCGTGTTATAGACTAGCTGTGCCAAACATTCTATAAGCTTTTGACTTGATTTATACTACACAACATTGAACAAATGCAGAGCAGAACTTTCCATCCTACAGAGTAAACGGTGACTGCTTGGTTAATATTAAAATATATGTTTATTTAATGAACCAGCATACGTTGACCAGTATAAAACCAGTATTTCCTGAATGTTGACCTGCAAACAGTGCTTTGGTTTGATTTGAATATGAGCATAGTGCTGCAGGTGTCTCAGTAAATAATGCAAATAAGTGGTTTTTCCTCTCTCAACCAATGGAAAACATACACATTAGTGAAAGCACAGGTAAAAGGAAAGGAGAGCATTTCCTCCTGCGCATAACATGCCAATTGATGAAGATGGCAAATGCATGAAAGAAGAAGAAAATACAGGACTAATACAGTAAAACAGGTCAGTATACTTATTTTATGTGTGGTGTATGTTTATGTTGTAGAGTTTTCTCACGTGTTCATCCTGAGGTTTGTTATCCATCCATTCAGGTAGAGTCCTGTCACCCATTACAGCTTCTTTTCATTTGTCTTTAAGAGTAAAACATATATATTACGGATACATAATACCTGAAACGTTAGTATTAAAACAAGAATGGCTATTAAGGGGAAATAATAATTTTAACGTGCGTACACTTACATTGATAAACAACACACACGTTTGCAGCTCACGGCGCTGAATGTTTGAATATCCCGTTGTCTGTCTGTGGATTTCATTCAAGCACTATACATCTCAAAAAATCTTTGATAACTCGCAGGCTTTATATTCGCGTTAAATATGAATTTGTATTTATACGTAACATTTCCAGTTACTTCAGCCAAACTCTCCCGCGCTGTATTCGTGTCAGAAAAAACGAGCAACGCCACCTGTAGGACTGGAGTAACATTTAGCACGTTTAACAGAATCTCTCAAAATGACAGAAATTGAGAAGAAACCCGCATTATGTCGTGTATTATTGGAAAAATAACTGCATTGGTTCATGTTTTAGTTACCAGAAGACTAAATTAAATTACACACATTTTGCTCTAATTGTATTTGCTATTTTAAACAGTTAATTACCGTTAAATGTCAGTCACAAAATTGTAAAATGCCCATTTCACAGTAGTGATTGACAGAAAAGGAAGAGCGCGCACAACGTCTGACAACCGTTTGTTTTGCTTAGGTAAGAGATTAGAAGCATGCTTGAAAAATAACGAATAATGTTGGTTACATCGACAGAAACTTAACAAAATCTCATTTGACCACACAGCAGATACTGAGGTAGCACAACGCGTTTGGCCACTTTTATTTCAGGTGCATCTTAAGAGTTTTTCGAGGTAAGTTAAGAGATAGAGTTACATTTCTATTCATGTTCGCCATGTTTTTGAAGACTAAACATAACACAACATTCAATGTTTTCATAACATAACGCGAGTTATTATACACTGTAAAACCCAACAGTCAACTTTATCAAATGAAATCAATAGTATCTGGATGCAGCCTTTATGATGCAAGCTGAGATTGCATTACTCAGAGATGCAATCTCAGCCACAATGCACTCAATGGAGCTAGTGACGTCATTGTGAGGGGTAGGGTTATGGGTGAGCGCATTAAAAAGCATTGGATGCAGGGTAACTCAAAATTGACAAAATTCTACTCATTTGAAAAGAGTTTTGAGCTGGTATTGAAGGTAATGAGTTAATTATATACTTCATTATTTCAACTTAAATGGAGTTAGTTCACAATACTCAAATGGTTTGTTTCAATCAGTTTCCTCAAACGGTTTGAGTTGCCTTAACTTATTGGGTTTTACAGTGTACAAACTCCTTACTTTAGGCCCATAGCCAGCCTGCTGAAAGGGGTGGTTCTTATTTCTTAAAATGTGGACCTTTATGCAGTTATATGCATAATTTTTTATTTAATTATGAGGTTTAAATAATGCACTTTATTGACATTTTAAGTTATATTTTTTGCTGAGTTAGCTTGTTGGATGGTCATCATAACCACACTTTTTGATGTAGCAAAAATATGTCCTAAAGATTTAGAATAAAGAAAAATGAAAAAAAATACTTATTTTTAAAATACAAATGTATTACATCATATTTCATTAGAACAAAAATAGCAAGGCCGTACTCACACTATGTACAGTTGCCTTGAACTGGGCCAAAGCACGCTTGTCCCCCCTCCCGTCTCCCCTGATGGCTCGCACTCACATTACATTCAGGCCTGGGCGCGCTTACATCATCGATGATGCGCTGCTCAGTAAGCGCTCTCGCTTAGCACAGTGGAGATTACTTTAGTTATATCGTTTAAGTCGTTTGATATGCGGTGACATGTAGTCTAATATTTCGCCAATCAGATCAGCAACTTTTGAGGTTCATAAACAATCATAAAGTCCTCGTGCTGTAAGAATTAGGAGGTTGCTGAAGCTGCAGCTGTGGTGCAGTGAGGGATTTGCGTCTTTAATAATCTACGACAGTTTGCGTTCATTAAACAGTACAAATGATTAATTAATCCATATGAAACAGTCCCTTAAAAGTCATGTCTCGCTTTCAGTTTCGGGCTCAGGCATGCTTGCACTCACACTAAGCGTACCGCGCCTGAGCCCAAGTGAACCACGCTCAGGCCCACCTCTTCCAACCGGGCCAGGGCCGCCCAATTGAACCGTGCCTGAGCCCGATTCAGAGCACTCACACTTCTCAAATGATCCGGGAAACGGGCCTGGGCACAGTTCGGATAGCATAGTGTGAGCACGCCCTAAGTTAGTCTGTTAGAGTTTTAAACAAAGAAACTATCCTATTGTCATTTATTAGGCAAATAACAAACTGGCCAGCACATTTAACTTTCCAAAGTCATTCATTCATTTTCTTTTCGGCTTAGTACCTTTATTAATCTGGGGTCGCCACAGCAGAATGAACCGCCAACTTACCCAGCATATGTTTTACGCAAAAGATGCCCTTTCCCATAACTGGGAAACACCCATACACATTCAATCACACACATACACACACTACGGCCAATTTAGCTTACCTAATTCACCTAAAGCGCATATCTGTGGACTGTGGGGGAAACCGGAGCACCCGGAGGAAACCCACGCAAACGCAGGAAGAGCATGCAAACTCCATACAGAACTGACCCAGGCGAGGTTTGAACCAGCCACCTTCTTGCTGTGAGGCGACAGCACTACCTACTGTGCCATTGCGTCGCCAAACAGTAAACATGTCAGGCTAAATAATTTAAATAAATCATTGAATTCTGCTATCTTATTTAGTTGACAAAACAGATTTCTTTACAACTTGAAATAGCATCTTTGGATACCTTTCTTTTCTTGAATATAAAGTGAGTAAGCCACTGCACTGTTCAGGTGCACAACACATAAACTCTCAGAAATAAAGGTACAGGAGCTGTCACTGGGGCATGTACCTTTTCAAAAGATACATATTTGTACCCAGAGTCCACAAGGGTACCTCAAAGGTGCATACTAGTGCCCAAATATACCTAAAAAGTACCTTTGGGGTACCATTATGGACCCTTCAGGTACAAATATGTACCTTTTGAAAAGGTACTACTCCAGTGACAGCTCCTGTACCTTTATTTCTGAGAATGAGGATATACATAGCAGCATAAGATGATGGTTTATAATTTGTTTCTCAAATATTTGCTGAATCATGTGCTCACCAATAGCTTTTGATATGAAGGGTCCTTTTTGCTGAAGATGCTGTTGCCCTAAAAAAACTAAATTAAAACATTGTAGAGAAGAAAAAAACACTTACATATACCTTAGGAACGGTATAACAGAAAATTTAAACCTTAAAAAACTGTTATCGTTTTATGTCTAGACAGTACACGGATTGTACAGCAATCTTCTCTGTCAATAAGGTTTCTTCACATTATATCACAATTACCATAATTGACAGACATGGAATTATAAAATGTGAAATGGAAAGTAAGCGAAGAGCAGTAAGTGATTTATCTTTTGTTGTTTGATTAACATTAATGATAAACTGTATCTTTTCTGTGCTGTCACTTTAAGACTGGATGTGCTGATTCCATCTAATGGTCACACTTTCTTTCTTAACTGTTTCTTTACTTCAGGCATTACTGACTTAGTTTATATGAATAATCACTGAGACATTTTGACAGAATTATCGTTGAATCATTTAAGTGCAATAAGCAGCAAAAAAAAAGTCCTGAATTCTTGCAAGCAGTCTGAAAGCTGGATTTATGTGTACACAGACAACACACAAGTACTGAATTGAGTTATTTTGTTTTCTAAAGAATGATTAAACTGGCAAGACTTAATAAGATGCAATTGGTAAACTTGTGATGATGCAACAGTTGCTGGACCTAACAAGTGACATTTCTATGTTCACTGTCCAAAAACATGAGCCAAGTATTTTGTCATTCTTTTAGTGAAGACATATTCTGTTAATGTGAAGTTATTTTCATAGAGAGAGAGAGAGAGAGAGAGAGAGAGAGAGAGAGAGAGAGAGAGATGCAGTGCACTGGTCACTCTGTTGTGAGATTCATGTTTGTGAGATTTCACAGAGAATTTTATTGAATGTTAATTTGGACGCATGAATTTTTGTTATTTAGCCTTCATGCTACAGAAAATAAAAGTCTGCATGAATTTTGACATTAAAGGGATAGTCAAAATTAAAAAAAATACTTATTATTAATTCCTCCTCATCTTGTTCCAAACCAGTTTGAGTTTATCTTCTGTTGAACAGAAAAATTTGGAAAGCAGCAGCCATCGACTTCTGTAGTATTATAGTTTTTATGGGGGGGGTGCTTGATTTCCAAAAATCTGTTAGTATTACCACATTTTATCCATAACCTACAGAAGATTAAAAAAATATTTTTAACTTATAATATATTTAATATACACTCACAGGCCACTTTATTAGGTAGACCTGTCCAACTGCTCGTTAATGAAAAATTTCTAATCAGACAATCACATTTCAGCAATGCATTTAGACATGGTCAAGACAATCTGCTGCAGTTCAAACCTAGCATTAGAATGGAGAAGAAAGGTGATTTAAGTGAAATTGAAATTGGCATGTTGGTACCAGATGGGCTGGTCTGAGTAGAAACTGTTGATTTACTGAGATTTTTACACACAACCATCTCTAGGTTTTACAAAGAATGGTCTGAAAAAGAGAAAATATCCTGTGAGCGGCAGGTCTGTGGGCATAAATGCCCTGTTGATAAGGTCAGAGGAGCATGGCCAGACTGGTTGGAGCTGATAGAAAGACAACAGTAACTCAAATAACCACTCGTTCTGAGGTATGCAGAAGAGCATCTTTGAATGCACAACACGACAAACCTTGAGTCGGATTGGCTACAGCAGCAGAAGACCACACCGGCTGCCTCTTCTGTCAGCTGAGAACTGGAAACTAAGACTGCAATCAAAAACTAAGGCTCACGAAAATTGGACAATAGAAGATTGGAAAAACATTGCCTGGTCTGATGAGTCTCGATTTCTGCAACATTCAGATGGTAGGGTAAGAATTTGTCATCAACAATATGAAAGCAAGGATCCATCCTGCCTTGTATCAACGGTTCAGGCTGCTGGTGGTGGTGTAATGGTGTGGGGGATATTTCCTTGCCACACTTTAGGCCTATTTGTACCAATTGAGCCTTGTGTCAACACCACAGCCTACCTGAGTATTGTTGCTGACCATGTCCATCCATTTATGACCACAATGTACCCATCTTCTGATGGCTACTTCCAGCAAGATAATGCACAATAAGTGAGTGTACTTAATATTTAAGTTATATAAAAAAACAACATGCAAATAAAATTAATTCTTTGGATTGGATTGCAACCCCTTGGGTAATTATGCTAGATTAATGTCACAGCAATAGCATTAGTTGCAGCAGATTGATTTTATGGCACCGTTACCCCAGAAGCGTGAGACTCTGAGACAGAGTGCGTATCCATGTGCAGTGTATTATGGGTTATCGTACAGGGAGAATGTTATCAACAGAGGCCTAACAGAAGCATGAGGGTGATCCAATAATCGTAGACAGGGTATAGGCAAAGGTCATAACAAACACGGCAGGGAATCTAAACATAAACAAGGAATCAATGCATGATGCGACACCAGCGGTGTGTGTGCTATCAGTATGAGATCAGGAACTGGTGTATGCACGGTGCATGCTGGGAATAGTAGTTTGTTAATATGGCGTGCTTGTAGTTTTCCAGCAATCTGGAGTCCCTAGATCCCTGGTGATTTGTTACAGAGCCCCCTTTAGGAGTGGCTTCCACACACTCCCAAGGCAATCCAGGAGGGCGGTGGAGCGGAAGCAGAACAGGGAGCGGGAAGGAGGGCAAGTAGCATGGAGCAGTGGAGGGCTTGGAGCATAGAGCTGTGGATGGCTTGAAGCATGGATCAGCGAAAGGCCTGGAGCATGAAGCTGCGAAAGACTTTGAGAGTGGAGTTGCGGAGGGCCTGAAACATAAAGCTGCGGAGGGCCTGAAACATAAAGCTGCGGAGGGCCTGGATCGTGGAGCTGCGAAAGGGAGGCTAAGGTTTAGGAGACACTGGTAGTTTAGATAACCCCAGTGGATCAGGAGGCTTTTTTTCAGGAGACACTAGCAGTTTAGATAACCCCAATGAAGCACTGGCGGTACTGGGAAGTCACATGGCCCTGGCTGCACTGGGAAATCACACAGCTCTGGCGGCACTGGGAAGTCACACGGCTTTGGTAGCCATTAATGGGACTCAGGTCATGGCTCTGACCATTCATGGCACTCAGGTGGCGGCTCTTGCCATTCGTGGGATTTAGGCGGCAGCCTTGGCCATTTGTGGGACTCAGGGGCGGCTCTGGCAGTGGCGGCTCTGGCAGCGGCAGCTCTGGTGGCGTCGGCACTGGTGGCTTCATCGGCTCTGACAGTTCTGGCAGCAACAAGGGTTCTGGAGGATCTGGCAGCTCTGGCAGAAACAGCTCCGCGGTGGCAGCAGCTCTGGCAACTCAGGTGGTGGTGGTCATTCTGA
>CAIGQZ010015273.1:1033850-1067378 GCA_903798205.1 Danio tinwini
GAAGATACTCAGAACAAGGAACCATCTGAGTCAACCACAGATTGGCAAGGACAGCTTAGGCCATACTCACACTATGTACAGTTGCCTTGAACCGGGCCAAAGCACGCTTGTCCCCCCTCCCGTCTCCCCTGATGGCTCGCACTCACATTACATTCGGGCCTGGGCGCGCTTAGGTCATCAATAATGCGCTCCTCAGTAAGTGCTCTCGCTCAGCACAGTAGAGATTTCTTTAGTTATATTGTTTAAGTCGTTTAATATGCAGTGACACGCACTCTAATATTTCGCCGGACAGATCAGCCACTTTTGATGCTCATAAACAGTCCTCGTGCTGCAGGAATTAGGAAGTTTGCTGAAGGCACAGCTGACGTGCAGTGAGGGATTTGCGTCTTTAATAATCTACGACAGTTTGCGTTCATTGAACAGTACAAATGATTAATTTATCCATATGAAACAGTCCCTTAAAAGTCACGTCTCGCTTTCTGTTTCGGGCTTAGGTATGCTTGCACTCACACTGTAAGCGTACTGCGCCTGAGCCCAAGTGAACCGCGCTCAGGCCCACCTCTTCCAACCGGGCCAGGGCCGCCAAAGTGTACCGTGCCTGAGCCCAATTCAGAGCACTCACACTTTTCAAATGATCCGGGAAACGGGCCTGGGCACGGTTCAGATAGCATAGTGTAAGTAAGCCCTTAGTCTTCTGTTACTCCGGAAGTGTGAGACTCTGAGATGGAGTGCGGATACATGTGCAGTTTATTATGGATCGGCATACAAGCAGAATGTCATCAACAGAAGCATGAGGGTGATCCAATAATCGTAGTCAGGAACGGAACTAAACATAAACACGGCTAGAAACAAAACACGAGAACATACGGAACACGCAATGTAACAGTTCTTTACCACAAACCAAGACTTGGCTATGTATGTATACACATGCACCGTATGTGTATACGGTGCATGCTGGGAACAGTAGTTCCTTAATATGATGTGCTTGTAGTTCTCCAGCGATATTCAGTCCCTAGATCGCTGGTGATTGTTACAGGCACAATGTTAAACTTTGACACCTTAATGGCACTCACACCTACATTGAAAGTACAGCCCACGACTGAACATGGAGGATGATCTCCAAGTGGCGATCTCCAAAACTACCCTTAAAATTACCCCAAAATTAGTCTTGTGCTGTAAACATTGTGCACACAATTCTAATTAATGAGGTTAATATTAAATTAAACAAATGAATAATTATTAAAAAACATTATATGGTTGTTAGACTTTTTGTTGCACTTTTTTGTGTCTAAATACTCATGTAGTTCAGATTGGTGTGTGTGCACCATTGTGTGCAATGTTTTTATGTTTATAACCACCACTGAGCATAGTGGTGGTTGCAAGTCACTGGAGTTGTTTGGCTGAAAAGGGCTGAAAAGTTTGGGAATCCCTGTTGTAAAGTAATAAAAATAGTTTTTTTTGTACCAATTATTTGCAATCACACAAATGCTCTCAATTAAGGATTTTGCTAAATAAATTCACTAAAGAAATTAAACAAAAAATTTAGCACTTAAACATACAGCAGTGGAATATCAGTTATGAACGTAATCGTTTGGAACAAATTTATTTCAAATGTAATTAGATTTTCTTCTTTTCACTTTACAAGGAAAAGAGTATTTTTATTTATACGGTGCTTTTCTGGACCTGAAACTATTGTGAAAATCAGCTTGGCCAATGTGGATCACATATGCTTTTATAATCGCTTTACAAACTTTACATCTTTGAGTTTGCAGATTTGTGAATGAATCAAAATCAAAATTATTTTTTAAATTAACAAAAGGTATCACTGTGGTGTGCAGGCAAATAGATCAGATATATATATTTTAAATGGATGTCAGTAGCATAGAGGCTTTACGCATTGTGGGAAAATGCCTTCATTCGTTAATTTTCCTTCGGCTTAGGCCATTATTCATTTTTTATGCCCCTCCAGCCGCAACCCAGTACTGGAAAACACCCAGTAATTGTTTACCCAATTCACTTATACTGCATGTCTTTAGACTATGGGGGAAACCCACACAAACATGCAAACTCCACACAGAAATGAACTGGCCCAGCCAGGACTCTAACCAGCAACCTTGCTGTAAGGTGACAGTGCGAACTACTGAGCCTCCATGCCGTTAAGTTGGTTGTGAATAAACAGCCTAATTATTCTTGTATGAAATTACATTAAAAATAATGGTTGCACCAGTGGATTACATTTGGGGGATGGAACGTGGCTCAGACATTAGCTGTTTGCATGATCATACACTGAAAGCAGTAACATAAAGCATATATCCGACGTTTGGTATCTCTGTACTAATTCTGTAGCACGAATGTACTTGATACGTTAGCGTGCTCAGCGCAGTGCGTGCTGTAGTACGCAGAAGCGCTCTGTGAGTTGAGCTGCGCTCCTGTGTGCTGGAGGGAGGGGGGATTGGGTCATTGAGTTCATTCGCACTACAGCAGCGGCGCCCTCCATAGAGATCCGCTGTCTCTCTCTCTCTCTCTCTCTCTCTCACTCTCACTCCAGCTGGCAAGAATATGTGTCAGATGGATGGTGAGGCGAAAAACAAGATCTTTTAAAATATGGTGCAAACGGTACGTGCCTGCGCGCTTCGCTTGACCTTTCATCAGGACAAAGGAAGTCGATGAGCCGTTTTAAGCGGAGCCGCTGCTGCTGCCATTTTCGGGTCAATCGAGGAGACTCGCCGGAGCTTGAGCTGTCGATAAGCGGAATAATACAGAGCCGAGAGATGGAGCGCCGTGAATGATTATGGCCGATAGTCACCGGAGGGGCACGGATAGAGGCAGAGGCAGAATGACATCAGGATACTCGCAGCAGTTTGTCAGCAGCAAAGCGTCAGACATTCAGGAGCTCGCGTCCAAGCGCGTGGACATCCAAAAGAAGCGCTTCTACCTGGACGTGAAGCAGAGCACCCGCGGCCGCTTTCTCAAGATCGCCGAGGTGTGGATCGGCCGTGGGAGACACGACAACATCCGCAAGAGCAAACTTACGCTCTCCATGTCCATGGCACCCGACCTGCGCTACTGCCTGGGAGACTTCATCGATTATTACGCGCACATCGGGCTCCGAGGATGCCAGGCGGCGGAACGCCGGCCGGAAGAGCAGAGCAACGGCCAGGGCCGCGCGCCTGACCCTCGCCGGAGAGCCGAGCAAGCGTCGTCACCCAACGGCTCCAATGCGTCCGAAGAGCAGACGCACCGGGTGCTGAAGAGCGAGTTCATCGAGCGGGACAACAGGAAGTACTACCTGGACCTGAAGGAGAACCAGCGCGGACGGTTTCTGCGCATCAGGCAGACCGTCACCCGAGGACACGGGAGCATGGGCTACTACGGCCAGGGCATCGAGCAGACCATCGTGCTGCCCGCGCAAGGGCTTATCGAGTTCCGAGACGCGCTGTCTCAGCTGATCGACGACTACGGCGACGACGAGCCCGAGCGGGCCTGCGCGCGGAACCACGACGAGTCTCCAGAGCTCCCCGAGGCGGCGTCATTCCGCGTCGACAACAAACGCTTTTACTTCGACGTGGGCTCGAACCGGTTCGGCGTATTTCTGAAGATTAGCGAGGTTCGACAGCCCTACAGAAACACCATCACCGTCCCTCTGAAAGCCTGGGCGCGATTCGGCGAGAACTTCATGAGGTACGAGGAGGAGATGCGACACATCTTCAGCTGCCATAAAGAGAAGAGGACAGACACGGAGGAGCAGGAGGATTGACGCAAACTACTTTTCTGATTTTTCTCTTGTTATTAGTTGTACCTCTAGTCTCTGCTCTGCTAGTGGACGAGCGCGATGGCACTGTCCCCGCTCGGCCCCTTCCGTTCATGTCTATTATTGCAGTTGATTTAAATCTGTTAGGCAGCATCCAAGCGGCTCTGCTGTGTGTGTGGGACCGAACAGGTGCAGTCTTTCAGTGTGTGTGTGTGTGTGTGTGTGTGTGTGTGTGTGTGTGTGTGTGTGTGTGTGATAGAGAGAGCATATTTGGTCTCTCTACATGTAATAATTCCTCCCAGGCTTAACGTATGAAGCTGCTGTGCAATTTAAAAGCTGGGATCAAATAATCAAGATCTTATAAAGCACTTATGTCAGAGTTACGATCGTTCAGAACGATCAAGTGCAGACTAGGCAATTTGATGGTCCAAAGTGAAGGTTTTTTCTTTTGAAGCTTGAAGTTTGACTTCATCTTAAAGATCAAAAGAGCTGCAACACTTTACCATTGCACAAAACTACTTTCCCCAACTGAAAATCAGAAACCAAAAAGTGCATTAATATTTATCTTATTTGGATGTTATTTACGTACTAGTCCTCTAAAAAATGTTGAACCTAATGAGGCTGTGTGAAATATAGACTATGAAATATAACGAAAGACGCTTTTAGAAATGGCTTTAAATAACAGATGATGAATTTTAGCTGATTCAAATGCTGAATCACTAGTGTGCAATATATTATTTTCATCAGCCCCAGTGAGTGGGCTTAAATGAAAACTGCTAAAGCAAAGATCATAAAATAGCAAATTATTTTAATTTTAAAAGAACTGATTTCAATTTTACCTTGGCTTGGTTTGGAGTGTGCTCTTATGTGAGATGTTGAAAATAGTTGTCTCATTGGGGATTTACACAGATTTTGACATGACGTCATTCTGCTCAAAACAGAAGTTGTTTAAAACAAACAATTATACATGCAAGCCACTGCTAACAAGTAAGCTTTAGTTTATTTAAAGTGTTTGATTAAATTTGCCACATCCCCAGAATGTCCATCTTTCCATTTTCATTAGTTTTAACATATTGGGCATACTATGCACAGTATGCATTTTGCATACCTATTTCATATGAATATAACACAAGCGGTAGTACTGTGCACTGTAAAAAAAATCCATAATTTGACGCTTTTTTCCACCAGCTGGGATGCTGAAATAAAAACTTAAATTAACAGCAGTTAAATTACAGAAATTTACCATAAAATAACAGACGTTAAGTTACAGAAATTTATTAGAAATTAAAATTTAAGGAAGTTTCTATAATTTAACGTCCGTTATTCTACGGTAAATTTCTGTAACTTAACGGCCGTTATTTTACGTTTTACCAGCATCCCACTTGCCAGAAAAACTGTAAAAAAAAATTACAGTGTGTTCTATTCTGAAATACATGAAAAAGCATATTTTAACTCTAGTTGCCTTTTCAAAACTTTATTTCCTGGGGTTGTAGCAGTTAGAGGCATGAACGTTCATGCAATTGTTTTCTCGTTAAAGCACAACTAACGGAAATTTTGTGTTGGCTTGATTATTTGTACTGTACCAATTGCCCAGCTGACAAGAAAAGCAATTTGCTTAGGCACTTCTGTTGATAAATCTAGAGGTTTCAGCTATCAACAGCTAACCTAATACTTTTTCCCCAGTTCACAAGTGTATGTCTGTGAGTGAGTGAGAGAGAGTATTTATCCTCAATATGACTGAATTATGGGTATGTTCTATTTGTTGGTGTTAAATGCTGATCTATAACAGACACCTCCTCCAGGAAGCACTTTATTCAAACAGCACTTTGAGCTGCTTCACCTGCTTTACCACTGCAAAGAGGACCTTCATTTGTGCCCCATGTAAGAATGAGTGACAATCGTGCTCTCCAATGAACACCTCAGCCTTTCAGAAGTGCGTTCATCTGTTTGCTCTTTGCACTTCTCGGTTTATTTCGATCAGATTAGGTTGCGACGTGTTGTTTCAAGGGAGTCTGATTAGCATATTACTGACACCACCACGTATTCAGTCTGTGATTGTATTGTTCTCATTGTCTGGTTTGTTTCCTGTGACTGTATGCACATCGTTTTCTTACAAAAAAAAGGGCTGCTATTGGAGGCTGTATATACTAGTGTCGCTCATAAAGCCTAGTATTCAGATTACATGTTTATATGGAAGGACAGTTGATTTCTCCCCTTATTTTTAGCTTAATCTTTAACCTATCAAGGGCATCAACATATTAGTTGCCGATAAATATACACTACCTGACAAAAGTCATCAATTCCAGTTGTAAGAGCAACAAATAATAGCTTAAGTTCTAGTTGATCATTTGGAAAAGTGGCAGAGGGTAGATTTTTCAGATGAATCATCTGTTGAATTGCATCCCAATCATCAAAAATACCGCAGAAGACCTATTGGAGCCCACATGGACCTAAGATTCTCACAGAAATCAGTCAAGTTTGGTGAAGTAAAAATTATGGTTTGGGTTTACATTCAGTATGGGGGCATGCGAGAGATCTGCAGAGCGGATGCAAAGAGGTGTTCCAGGATTGGCCAGCCCAATCACCAGACATGAACATTATTGAGCATGTTAGGGGTGATGAAGAAGGAGGCATTGAAGATGAATCCAAATAATCTTGATGATCTTTGGGAGTCCTGCAAAAACACTTTCTTTGGTTTTCCAGATAACTTTATTAATAAGTAATTTGTGTCACTGCAGAGATGTAAGGATGCAGTCATCCAAGCTTATGGGAGTCATACACAATATTAATTCTTTTTCCACTGCACCATAACTTTATATTCTATACTGGACATTGTTTTTGTTAAGTGACAAGACGTTTGTCTAAGCAAAGTCAGACCTTACTATCCTAATTGAATAATTAAAAATCAAGGCATAATCATATTTTATTTTACTTATATAAGTGTAATCTAGAGGCCTTTGCCTTTCATATAAGTCACTTCTTATACCAAATGATCAACTAGAAGTCAAGTTATTATTTGTTGATCCTAAAACTTGGATAGGTGACAAGAGTTTTGTCTGGTAGTGTAGAGGCTACCCTTGGCAATTTATTCTGTTTCTGTTGTTTTCTCCTACGAAGCAGTAAATTTGTAAAGCTG
Organism: Danio tinwini; assembly: GCA_903798205.1. Lineage (NCBI taxonomy): Eukaryota > Metazoa > Chordata > Actinopteri > Cypriniformes > Danionidae > Danio > Danio tinwini. Next base: position 1,040,738 of record CAIGQZ010015273.1, read on the forward strand.
GCGAGAAATGGATAAACCATGTGCACTTTAAAAATCTAAGTACAGGTTTGTTCCCAACAAAAATGAGAAGAATGCTTGTTATACGTGTATGTGCAATGCATGACCACAAGAGAGCAGTGTTCGTATGATCTTTTCCTTTTCTTTGTCTATAGGCGGTATACAAATTTTACTCAAGTACACACAGAGAGTTTATTACCCTGATAAAACGGCTGAATTAGTTTAGACGAGTTCTTGAGAAGATGTTCTGTAGTCTTAGTGGAAACATCTATGTCAGCTTATAAGGCCATTTCAAAATGCTATAGTATTGCAGCTATATCAGAGTTACTCTAAACACTTGAATTCATCAAATTGGACTGTTATGCATAACATGTATCGAAGTCACCATTTTCAACCCATAGGCCTTAAAATCATTACACTGCAGTTGTAATGATTGACTTTAGGGTTACGAGTTGTTGTTGATGTTGTTCCAACGTAGTTTGCCTTCATCTTTAAAACATAACATTTTGTACGCGTGATGTAAGACGACAAAAGAAATGGGGGAGAACAAGTGTTTCGAATGCGACAACATGACCTCGGAAATAAAATAACACAGAGAAATATTTTAAGCTCGGGAAATATTAGAGCAGACATGCATACGTTTCTGTAAATGTTCTTGATAGTTGTGTGGGTAATGTGACGTTTTAAAAAAAAGCAAACAGGATGGTTGTTCACAAGCTTTCTTGGGTTGTTCCTCTTTTAATCTTTGTGTTGACCATCTGCAGTTGGATTTAAGATGTGTCAGTCAGTGTGTTTGTTCGATGATTTTAAAAGATGGCTCAGTTTTAAGAAATGTTTTGATGTATCTTTAGGTAATGTAATGTAGTGCGTCCTCCTGTAGAGCCTTCAAATATTATACAACTCGAAAAACAAGAAAGAAATGGTTCTGTCTAGTAGCACTTTCTTTAATGTGAGTACTGTATTAGTTTCTGTTTAACATGTATGGTACAGTATGAATATTCCTGATTTGCCTTGTAATGTTTTTAAAAGGTCGAAATGTGTAGGATACATATCTGAGGAAATATGACGTTTTCAATTTGACGTTTGTGCATGCCAACAGTAGGGTCCTGATGAACTTCAAATATATCTGAACAAAAAAATAAACAATGGTGCTATGTGAAAACATATAAAGGTGCTGAACTGGACCCTAGCTGCATGCCTGTTGAATGACAATGGAAACAGTAGTAGAGCAAACACAAAGCGAGGCGCTGCCACCTGGAGATCGATGGCGAGATGCCCTTTCTCAACAAAAGCAGTTTTGCGTAACTGTAAATCATGCATACTTCCAAAATGCAGAGTCCTGAGTCTGCTTTCCAGTCGTGTGAGGTGGCTTCCTGCACTCAAGTCTGACTGGTACTTTGTTACTTTGAACAGGATGACTAAAAATATGGCAGAAATATATGTCAGACATGCAACCAGGGAGCAGCCAATCTACTAAAGCTGGTGCTCAGATTTTACAGTGAATAACGCAGCACATTAGTTAAATCAGTTGCGCTGTCGACGTCTCATGGTGGATATCCTCACCAAAGTACTTGCTGAAATGTGATGCTTATTTACAGTTACCCAGTAATTGTGTGTAAAAGTTCCACAGACAATCTAATAAAGTACAATTTTTTTTATGTTTAACGTGTCTTTTGATCAGCTTGTCTAAGATCTTTGGCTAACAATTAATATTTTATTGACCGTTGTAGGCATATAAGCATATGCTGGCGAAGCAGGATGTTTTGACTTATTTTTTTCCATTAAAGTGACTTTATAACTTAGTTGCTTGTACAAAGCTTTTTTGGTAGTTGGTACATTATAAGAGAGTAGTTGACTTGACTTAAAAAAATTTGAGTAAACTTAAAATAACAAAATTTCACCCCAAAATGTACTTACTCTTGACCTGAGTTTTTTGTTTTGTTTAACACAGAATATACTGTATATAGTTAGGGCCAGACAGAATCTGTGGATATTTTTTTAGCTATTTCTGCTGAGAATTTTGTAAAAAAAAAAATCTGCAGATTTATGCAGAATGATTTTAGGAGTATCATAACTAAAAACTTAATATATGAAAAAAAAAAACATTTGTAACTTATTTAATGTTTACAATGCAAATCCAATTAGATCCACTTATTTGGTAAACAAAGAAAGTCTCTCAAATAGTATAACTACTAAAAGACAGAACATCTTACTTTACAAACTTTATTGTAAATAAATCCTATGAACATTTTGTTATTATTATTGTTATTATTATTATTATATCACAATAATATTAGTGACATGAATATTAAAAACTGAATAAATATCAATTAAACACATTTACACAAGTAAATATATATAGACTCAATGATGGGCTATAAATCTGCAGGTTTCTGCGCGCTCAGATTCCGTGTGGGCCTAGGTATAGTATATTGAAGATTGTTGGAAACCTGTAACCATACTTGTGTATTTGTTTTTCCTATATGGATGCCAGTGGTTAGAGGTTTCCAATTATTCTTTAAAATATCTTATTTTGTGTTCACCAGACAAGTCAAACAAGGTTTGGAACAAGTTAAGTGTAGGTAGATTTTCATTTTTGAGTGAACTATCTCTTTAACAGTTTAATCCTTAACGGGTTGCTCATTTATTTTTTTAAATAAAGTCAACTTGACGCTTATAAAGTAATGGTTTTACTACATCTTTTAAATGCTCTAGACTCTGCTTTTTTTTTAAACAGGCTCAAGTCGTAGTTAAACAGTTGAATTTTACCATTTTAAATCCATTCATCCGAATTCCAGGTCTGACAGAAGCCAAAAATTGTCATTTTAAATCATGATTTTTCTGTAGTTACATTGTGTAATGCCACATTATTCACAAGGGCAGTCAGCGTCAACAATTCCTATTCACTTTGAATGGATAACGTCAAGCATTGCCAAACTGAATTGTGGATTCGTCGACGCTGTCTGCTTACTGCAGAAGTTGAGAATTTCTCAACTTTTCAAGTCCCAACGGATGCGTCAGCCAATCAGATTGCTTTAAGTAAACACCTTAGCTCAGACAGTAGCCGATTGCAAACAAATTTTATTGGCTGATGCTGCTATGATAATTGCATCAACTCCAACTTCAGACACACCCTCCATCAGTCGTTGATGCTGAAGCCCCCTGAATCAGGCGTAAGACCAACGGAAAATGAAAAGTTGCTAGGTTAGTAGGTTCTAGGTCAGTATAGCTAGGAACTATACTCTCAGACTGTGTTCGAAACTGCCTTCTACTCAGTAGGTACTGCATTTGAATTTAAACATACTACTCTGCCATTAGAAAAGTATGTTCTATACAGTATGAATGTGAGCAGTATGAATGGAATTCGGACATACTACATCCACCATTTTTTGTCATGGTCACGTGACCTACCTGAGTCAGTTGCGGTGCTTCACTCCCATTCATGAATTCTTTCTCGGGGCATCATGGGATAGCACAGCATGCATGGGATGCGCACTTCAGAATCTCGCCGGAAGTAGTAGGTCTTTCGGATACTTCTCGCATACAGATTTTCAAACATCCTACTGGGCTCGCATACTGATTTTAGCATACTATATAGTATGCAAGTATGTGGTTTCGGATGCAGCCTCATTCTTATGTTGCAATGATTTTAGGCAGCACCTGAAAGTAGTCCCCAGCTAACTAGGCAACAACACTGTGTAATGTCATTGCGCCTGCTGCAGCTATGGTACTGCAGTAAAATTCCTTGATTGTTACTCTGGAATGAGAGTATAAATCCTGGCCAAATTAACCTAGTCTGGTCTAGTACATTTTGTAAATACAGAAATATTAAATAAGAAAATAATCAAAACTGGCGGCGCAGTGTGTAGCGATGTCGCCTTACAGCAAGAAGGACGCTGATTTGAGCCTTGGCTGGGTCAGTTGGCATTTCTGTGTGGAGTTTGCATGTTCTCTCCGTGTTCGCATGGGTTTCCTCCGGGTGCTCTGGTTTCCCCCACAAGTCCAAAGACATGCAGTATAGGTAAATTGGGTAAGTTAAATTGTCCGTAGTGTATGTGTGAATGAGAGAGTATAGGTGTTTCACAGGGATAGGTTGCAGCTGGAAAGAAAATTAACGAATAAACTTAAAAATAATAATAATAATTTTGAGCAAGATGCCAATGGTCTAATCCGATTTAATGATTTTTGCTAAGCTAAAAGTGTTCCTGCTAGACGTGGAGATTAACTGAATGGATTCAAAAAGTTGGAAAAAAAAACAACAACAACTGTTTATCTTATTATCTATAGGGGACTTGTAAAATGAGCCTTTTTCAGTGTTTCTTTACAGTTCTTATCGAAACAATTTGTCTTCTCAAATTTTAAGTGATCCATTCAGCTATATAGGGCAAGGGCATTCAGCTTACTGACCATAAATGTAATGCTGTTCCACATGTGTCAGGAAGAAATGTCCCTCTGACTCAGGGTCATTTGAGCTCAAATGCTGAGCCATGATTTCTGAAAGATTCCCAATCTTAGCCTCTCTGGCCTTTTCTTTCAGAAATACTACTCATGTCACTGCGCTAAGCAAAGGTTTGTACTATTTTTACAGAGCTAAAGTCATAGGATGTGCAAGTATTTAAAAACTTTAAGATTGAAATCATTCTCAAGAAGAAAAGCAAAACCCACCAAAAAGGAAGCACAGAAAATGGCAGCCACTAGCGGGTGTGATCATGGGCGTAAATGCTGAAAATAGAGGCTCCTTTTTTCTGAGAAAGATGGTCAGTTAGCGCATAGCTCAACATGAAAAACATTTCCTCTTTGCATGAAATGCATCAGTATGAAACCCAAAATGCACATTTTTAGTCGAAATAGCGTAATTAAATACAAAAAGAATATCGTTCTATATTTATAGATTGTCAAAACTGGCCTCAAAATATGTTTCTGATACTGAGTACTGTCCTGCATAAAGCCCTGAAGCGCACATGAAGTGTCCTCACTTGACCTATAGACTTTCATATAATAAAACAAAAAAATTCTAGAGTTTTTAAAAGGTAAAATGATCCAAAATGTTCTCGTCTTGTGTCTAAATGCGTGATATATTTCAAGGTTTATTGATGGTCGGACTAAAGAAGAACCCATGGTGATAGTGTTAGCAGTACTAGGTAATTTCCTGTGCCTTTGCTGCTCAGCGTTTGAGGTCAAGCGATTTCCTTTTTGGTACGTCTCACTTGATGTTCCTCAAACTGAAGTGACAAACTTTGCACATTTCCCTGCTAAACATTTAGATCATGCCGTACACATTCAACTGCCGTTCTACATGATGGTAAGTGCTCGAATTTTAGATTTTAAACCAAAAGTGATTTAAAACTAATTTCATTAACACATTGAAATATGTGTCATGTTGGTTATGAAGGCTATGCTTATGAATGATGTGATTTTACCTGTCAATAAACACGTTGCATAGATGTGTACATCTATCCGTTTTAAAGTACATTTTCATGATGAACATAAACAAGATTATAATACTATATAGTAATAATACTATATAGATATAATACTACTAGTAATAATACAGCTGTAGTCAAACCTAAAGCTCACATGATTGTCATTGCATAATAGCAACATTTGCTAAGCCATTATATTAGCAATGTCAAACTCAAATAGGATTCCTTTTACATGTAAAAGCTTAAATACTTGTATCAGTGTTTGCACTTCATGTATTGTGTCAGTCAGTGTAAATACTTTTCAAAGATCCAGTTATAAAGGCAAGATTTCTACATTTTATTTTCTTTGTTCCCTGTTGGTCTATTTTAAAATGCTAAAATTGTAAAATGAAAACTCCAGTGATGTTTTATAGCCATAAAGTCGCATTACAAAGAAGCAGAACTGAGTGGGTTTTACAACAGTGTAAGCAAAGTTTACTTTTCACCGTAGCATAAATATGGGTAGCAGTGATGCTCATGCTATAAGGATGTTTGGTGATATTTCGCTTTAACTTTAACGTTATTTATCATGAAGTCAGCTCTTTGTATATGGCACCATTGCCCTTAAGAACTAGGTTGTAACAAATGGCTGTGTGAGTAAAAAAAGTGCAGGGTCGAGGTAAGCGTGGATCAATGTGTGTGGGCAACAGGAACTTGCACTTAAAGGGATAGTTTACCCAAGAATAAAAATGGACTCATCCTCAGTGGTTTCAAACCTTTATGAGTTTCTTTCTTCTGTCGAACACTAAATAAGATACTTTGGGGAAAGCTGAAAACCTGTAACTATTGACTTCCGTAGAAGAAAAACAGTTACTATGTTACAGTTACACACTTCCATTTTCTTCATGGTATCTTCTTTTGTGTTTTGTGAAAGAAACAAGGGTAAATAAATGATGACATAATTACAAATTTTGGGTGAACTATCCCGTTAAGAAAATGAGAAATATACTTCTACATTTTTCAAAAAAAAACAATTCAGGTCTAAAGGGGTTAAAGCAGTTGTTATGGTCTCACTTTGTGGCCTTAACTAATATGTACTGACATTGAAATTAATAATTTCTTATTACTTAATGTGTAAACACATAGATTTAAAACAAACGTGTGTTGATTAAATACCTGCATGTAATCTGGTTGCAACAGGCTCATTCTGAAAACATAGCCCTAAATACATTTGTGAAGTATGTAAGCATAAGTACGTATGACTGCATTTCGTATTTAAAAGGAACGATACGGGGCGGTATAACGCTGTTCCTGACCGCTTACATGGATGGCTTTCTCGCTGTTTGCCCAGTGGCTTACAGTGTATGTATGCAGAGAGGAGTTGACCGCAACGACAGGGTTCGAGTCTGGCGAAGAACGGTTCCAGAAAGCAGGTAAGACAAAAACAAAAGCCAAAAAATTTAATAGACAAGTAAATAGCACAATGAGGATGGGGTAAAAGCTGAAAACGTGGTAAAAATCAGCGGGCTTTTCTTTTTCTGGATTGCCTTTTTTTAAAACACTGTCTGTCAGGTTTAGAGAAGTGGGTGATTATGAAGGATCGGTCAGTTGGTCAGTCAGTCAGTGGAAAATAGCCTCTGGTGGATTTAGCGAGAATAGTGGCGTGAATGACACTCGCGAGAAAAATTTGAGATCTCAAAATGCATACACAGCAGACTTTAGTAGATTCACGAAAACAAAAACCCCCAAAAATGTACCTCCTGAGACGTATTTGGCACTGTCCAGAAATGTATATAGAGGTACATATTCAGAATGAGCCTGGTTTAATTTAATTCATGTAGTTACACTGTTGACCATACCTTAACTCACCCTTAAACCTATACCACCAAACCTGTCCCTAACCCTACTCGTATCCCACCTCAACAGCATTGCAAGTGTTGCAATACATTATTAACACAGTAAATACATTGTATTTATGTTTTAATGCAAGTACATAGTAGTTAAGGCCACCTAATGTAAAGTAGGATATTAGTATTATTACATGAATCCATAATATCCTTAATTCACAGAAATCAATTGTATGTTCGTAAAAGTGACACATGTAAAGCAGCTGATCACAGAGAGAGAAAAAAATCAACCTCTCTTTTTACATGTCTGATTAAAGGAAGTATTTTTTTCTCTTCAGGGTGTGTATTAATTGTGCAGGGATATGGAGAGAAGACAGCATGAGGAAACAGCAGAGGGCTCCAGATCACACCAGTCAACATTAACAGGAACCCTGGCACTAAAAAACTTCACCATACCCAGGAAGAAACGTACCTCCGGAGAAGGTTTTTCTAAAATCCAGATCAACAAAATATTACTTGTGATGACGTACACCCTGCTGAAAACACTCAATCAGATTGTTACACATAGTTCACCATCAAAATGTTTGCAAATATGTTTTGCATAATGGGAGTAGATAGGAGTGGTTGCTGGTCACCAGTAATGGAAAGGTTTGCTTGAGAACAGCGGATAATTAGCTAGACAACAAGCGTTATAGGATCGCCTATTCACTTTTATTACTGGACCTTTCAGCAGGCTAAACATCCAAGCTGTGTAATAGTTGTACTTGTTTAATCCACAGTTAAATGTTGTTTTAAAAGTGCTGTTTGACTTGTTTTTGGTCAGTATTTTTGGAATGTTGTTCAGAGGAGAGCCGCGATTACAGTCTCATTCAAACAAAACTGAAAGACTTCAAGCTGGACACAAGAAAGGATCAAGCAAACGCATGGGTTTGGAAAGATGTCTGTTTAGTGCACAATGAGGAGCTCCTTAAAAAGTTCTCTGAAAAAAGGTAAGTTCAGAAACCTGCAGCCTGTGATATCAGGATGTCCTGTTCCTGTTGTGCTTCTTTTTTAAAAAGTGTGATTGTAGACTTTCTATTTGTGGCTTAAAAGTGATAGTTCACCCAAACATGAAAATAATGCAATTTACTCACCTTCAAGTGGTTCCACTTTGAGTTTTTTCTATTAAACACAGAAGACGATATTTAAAATGTAGAATAAAGGTTGGAAATCAGTAGCCATTGAATTTCATAGTATTTTTTGTTTCTACTCTGGATATAATTGGCTACTTCCTTTTTTTTTACATTTTACAAAATATCTTCTTTTGTGTTCAACAGGGTGAGAAAATAATTAATACATTTTCACTTGGGTAAACTATCCCTTTAAAAGTCTGGTGAAGTGCTTTAAAATGAGAATTTTTTGTTTGATGTTTGACAAAATCGAAACTGAAACATGAAGATGGGTGGGACTTAGAGTATATCCACCCCTTCTAGAAAACAGCCAATAGCATTTTGTTTTTATCTCAGCTTTACCAGTAAGACTGGTTAAGCTCAAGCGAATTGTCTTCAAAAGGGCGGGACATGTCAGATACTATCCCAGCTGGCACAGGACGTCAAGATGACATCAGATTGACGCTGTAACCCAACATTGTGGGACATCGCATTTTGTTTGGAAATGAAAATTGGGTTGACTACAGAACCCAACGTCAGGCCAACATCAATGTCCAACATCAGACAGATGTTGCACTTTCCAATGCAACCTAAAAACAATCAAATATCAACGTCTAATGATGTTACAGCTTAATGTTGGGTGGACGTTACCAATATGGCGTCTATCAGACGTTGAAATTGTATTGTTATACCTGACGAATAAATGTCAGAATTTGACGTCAATATGATGTTGGTTTAAAATGTTGGCTCAACGTTGGATTTTGGTCACTTACAAACAGATCTAAAATCAACAAAATATCAACGTTATTTGACGTGGTTATTGGATGTCAAAATAACATTGTCCATAGATGCTGGCGACCTAAATCTAACCTAATATTAACGTCTTATGATGTTCTGTGTCTGCTGGGTATAGAGCATTTGATTGGTCAGAAGATTTGATGAGAAACTCTAGCATGAGCTGATGTCAAAAAAAATTTTAATCTATTTAGGCGGAAGTGACAAACTGCGAACTTTGAACGTTTATATTTTCTAAATGTGAATTTTGCCACTGTTTTGGAGCACTTAAACTTATAGATATCTTAATGACAAACATTCTTATACTATCATTTAAGAACTTTATTTTAAATTCATGGGACATTTAAGCACCTTTTCTGGTGGTACGTCAAACATTAGTTACCCACCAAAAATGAATTATCTCCAATAAATGAATGATGTTTTTCATTGCATGTCTGTCTTTCACTACTAATTAACTAACTACAGGGCAGAGATGCGGGCTAAAGGAAGACATGGGAGAGAAATGGAGGAAAGATTCTGCTTTTTAGCTGCAACAGATCAAATGACAACCCAGATTTATCAGCATGGTCTGCCGGTTGGCAGCACAACACAGCATGCCTTGGGAAAGCCATCTTATGGAGTATATCTGTTTAAGCATGTTGATGTGGCATTGAAATCAGCCTGCACAAGTGCTAAAAAGCTGTTCATTTTCAAGGTTTGTTCATTATTTCCTTAGGGTATTTTAAGGGGATAGTTCACCCAAAATTTAAAATGTACTCACTGTTTGCTCACTCTCAAGTGATTCCTTTTTAGATATTTTGTTGAAAACTCAGTGGTTTTAGGTTTTCAGCATTTCAGAAAAATAATGTATTTTGTGTTCAACAGAAGAAAGAAACTCTTAAAGTTTTGAAACAAATAAAGGGTGACTAAATGATGACAGAATTGCAATTTTTGGTTGAGCTATCCCTTTAATTGTACTATTTAAAGGGATACTAGTTGAATACTATGTGGACAATAATACAAAAAAATATTAGAATAAAACTGAAAAAATAATTCTGTAATGTGCAGGAAGAGTCAAAAAAGGCTTATTTAAAACCTCTACCTAAATAATCATTATAAAAAGACAATGACAAAACAATTGCATTACAACAAATGCTAAATTACAGTTAAAAGTGAATAATACACACTATTGAAATTACAGCACATACACACAACCATAAAATAAAGTTAAATCATACATACAGTAGAATTCCAACAAAATACATTAAAGTGATTTCTCATGCTTCTCTTAAAAATTGTTAAAGAGGAAACATTTTTTGTTGTATGGGATAAATCATTCCATAATTGAATACCCCTAAATCTAATCGAGTATTGCGCTCTACTTGTATAAACTTGAAAGTGAAAATGAAAACTTGAAAACTGACAGGTAAAATAACAAGGAACCTGTGAGTTTACTTTGAAATGCCTTCTGAATTGGTCTGGCATGTTACCTTCATTTGAATAAATCTTGTACATGAAAACATATATTTGAAAAATGTTAGTATCATAGATGGAAAGAAGTTGTTTCTGAAATAAAATAGGGGATGGAGTTAATTAATTTAATCGATTTGATCGCAATCCTTACAAAATGCTTCTGAAGAAAAAAAATCTTTTGAAGCGTAGTAGGGAAAGTACTTGCCCAAACTATATTACAATATAAAACATATGGGTAAATTAAACTGTAATACAGTGTAAGAAAACATTCTGTAGTAACATGATGGGCACTATTATAACAATCTAGGTGCAAAGTCTAAAGCGAATGGCGCAAAAGCATTAAGGGATGTGGTTGAATCCATTTATCTATTATAAATACTGAAAAAAAAAACTCTGCTCCCTGGCGCATGGTCTAACAGTTTTGTGCTTATTCTCTTAATGAGTTATGGGTGTGTTTTAAGCATAACGTGCATTAAACCAACCAGTCTTATCTCCCATTCCCTTTAAGAGTCATTTGTGTCATGCCATGGTGCATTTTCTATTTACATGGAGGACTTTGTAAGTGGAAAAAATGAACGTTAGTAAGAAAACAGTTAAACAAACCATCTTCAGCGGTCTCCTCCATTCATTTACTTTCTCTTTCTGTTTACTTTTATTCTTTACTCCTTTCGTGGATAAGGAAACATTGTTGTACGCACTCCACTGAAGACATCTATTAGCCTACATATTTAAGTAAGATTTGTTTCAAAACAATTTCTAAATTTAGTTCTAATGTCCAGCAAATGAACAATAATAACGAAGCGTGGTTATATCCAAACACACGTCCTATGCTCCATATAGTGAGGTCTCCAAAACCTGACAGGTGGACAAATCTAAATTTGTTTTTATTAAAACAAATATAAATATGCATATAATAAATTCATTCATTCATTTTCTTTTTGGCTTAGTCCCTTTATTAATCTGGGGTCGCCACAGCTGAATGAACCGCCAACTTATCCAGCATTTGTTTTACGCAGCGGATGCCCTTCTAGCTGCAACCCATCATTGGGAACCATCCATACACTCTCATTCACACACATACACTACGGACAGTTTTAGCCTTTCCAATTTACCACATGTATACTATGTTTTTGGACTTGTGGGGAAACCGGAGCACCCGGAGGAAACCCACGTGGACATGGGGAGACCCAGCGACCTTCTTGCTCTGAGGCGATTGTGCTACCCACTGCGCCACTGTGCTGCCATATAATAAATAATACTGCTAATAATTATAACCTTTTTAAATCCCACACAGGCACATAACAAACGCGCTCTGCGCTAGACTTTATAACTGTTTTTAGTTGGTCAATGGCATGGTCTATTTCAGTTCCTCAAAATAGCAACACACCAACAATGCGCCTTAACACACTTCTATTTTAGACCACCACAACCATAAGTCCACAAAGTGGTGCAAATGGATTTGCTATTTAAACAACGTCGTGCAAAACGTGAAAATTAGGCTTGTGCTGGTCTGAAAATAGCAACAAATTGCGCCAAACACGTCTTGCGCCTTATTGCGCCGGGTGTATGATAGGGCCCGATGCCTAACCCTTCTTAATATACCTGTTGATTTATATTTTTCTTTTCTGAATATCATTTTTGTGAACATGTTTGTGCTTTGGGGATTCAGGTTCTTTATGGAAAGGTGAAAAAAATTGCTCCATGTTTGGACTGGAACAAAACCCAGGATCCCACAGTGGCCTTCGACTGTCACATGTGTAAAGATGCAGCATCCCATCGAGACACTCTTCACCAGCAAATACTGGGCTCTGCTGTGAGTTGATTTAATCTTAGAATATCCAATGATCCAATCTGTTAAATCCGAAGGTCAACAAGTGTCTTAATAAAACGTTGTTTTTCTAGGTTTTTCTGTTTGACTTTAATGAGAAGCAGGAGGTTAATGAAAGACCCAGGCAGTGTTTGCCATATGCTGTAGTTTCATTTGTTCCTGTCAGCAGTGCCATTCAGACTCTACCTACAAACCTACAAACGCTACCTATTGGCCAAGTGCATGGTAAGATAAAACAAAAGCACATCAAATGCATTCCCACCAAGCAATTTTGTGTTAAATACGTGTCTAAACATAGACAGCTTGCCTAAAACAAGGCTAAACTGACATGGATTAATTAATAGACATCTAATTGACATCTAACAATAGTTTGAAACTAGATTAGTCATCAAATACACAGATTAGGCAGACTTTACATGTGTAGTCATTCATTCCTTTCAATTTGATGACTAGTTTGGGGCTATTCTTAGATGTCTATTGGATTTTTTCAAACAGCCCAAATTTAGCCTCATTTTAGCCAAGACGTTTATGCTTATGCAGTTAGACTTCTTTTAAACACAAAAAAATTGACTCCATTAGTCATAAAGTCAAGTTTAGTTGTACAAAGCTTTTAACTATACATATAAATCCAAAACAGCTAATTCAATCAATAACATTTGTTTTGTTCTACTTTTCAAATTACACTAGACCGTTATAAGGCTTGTACTGTGGCAGAAAGAAGAGGAAAAGGAAACACAGCCACCGTTACATTCAAACATTTTGGCACACCACACCATTATAAGACGGATTATACACCTCAGAATCCAAGAGTAGAATCTCTATTTCAGAAGACTGATATGCAAAACACTCAGCCACTCAACCTAAATCAGCACTGGACTCCTGCCAGTGAGGACTCAGAATCTTCAAGCTGCTCAGTGCCAGTTGTGGACCACACTGCTCTCTCCGAAAACTGGCTGGAGAAAAAAGCCTTCTTGAGTAATCACAAACAAAATGCTGAAAGAAATGAAAATAAATGGGACACGATACCTCAAATTCCAGTGGACAAGATTTCCACTGTGGTATATTCTTCGCGCTTGGTTAGAGATCCTCGTCTATCTAGACAAGACACAAACCAACAGACCAACTGCTCAAAAGCAGAGGAAGTATACACAGACTCAGGATGTGATAATAGGAATTACAAACCAGCCCATCAAAACCAAGAGAATAATTATGGAGTAGCTGGAAATCAGTGTGAAGATCCGTCAAGTATAGACCAGAAGGATGCTGAAAGAGACCGTCCCCTAAAATTTTTAACAAATGATCAAAGTGTGCATGCCCCAATATTGCCCTCAATGAGGTTATTCAAATTAAAATTCCAGAAATATGCTGCCTATTTCAAAATGAATGAAGAGGAAAGACATCAATACATCTGGTCACGTGAAAACATGTCGCCAGAACAAAAGCAAGAGTTGGCTGACCGGATAGATTTCTACGACATTTATTATCAAAAGTATAAAAAAGGATTACTCTTTCCAAAATCGAACAAGGCAAAGACCTCCAGTCTCTCTCAAACAGAGCCTAAAGAAAGTATTAAACAGACAAAAGACAATGATTTCAAACAGAATCTACAATGTGTTGATGCTGAAAGTCTGTTAGAGAACAATGATGTGTTATTCAAGGATAAATGTAGCTCAACACACATTCATGAAACCAAACATCCAGTTCATCCACAAGTGTTGTTGAAAGAAATTGGAAGGGATTGCCTGTTAAAGATGCAGGACTATGAGCCTTCAGATAAACTTTCAGAGAAAACCTCATTGCTGGGATTGTCAAATCTCAACATCACAGATGAAAACACAAATAAACAGTTTAAGCATATTAAGCAACCAAGTCCTTTAACATGTTCATGCAAAGAAGCTAAGCTTAATCACATTGAACATGAGCTCTGCAGAAGTGTGAATTTGCAAGAGAATGAATCGAATCCAGGTGTTAACTTGGTTGAAATACCCAACACTGAGCATGCAAACAACATCAGCATCATGGATATTGCAAGCTTTATGGAAGTCTCTAGCTTTGGGACATCAGACAGCTGTAATCTCAGTTCTGTCATGCCAGAAAAGGAAAAGCAGAATGTGAAAATCTGCAACAGTGTTAAAGATATGGATTCGTTTGAATGTGAGGAATGCTGTGAAATATCTCCTAAGCTTGACATGGAAACAGCACAGCAGGAATTGTACAAAAGGCTTCAATTTGATCAACTGTTGCCAAGCAAAAATCAAAAGCATGTTTTCTCCTCAAAGTCTTTCCTCATGAGCAGACCCACACACAGAGTTTCCAAGTCAAAAAATGATAATGAAGACCACTGCGAAGCTGCTACAAACCTAAACATAAAAAGCTGTAAAGATAATCATTTCACAGTTACTCTAAAAGCCAATAAAACATCTACTGATATTAACGAAATGCTTTCTCTCTCTGAGCGATTTTCAAAAATCAAAGTCCTTCAAACTAAAATGGGTAAAAGAAGGAACAAACTGATGACAGGGACACATATGTGCAACAAAGAAAGGCATAAAGAAAATGTGATCTGTAATGCAGAACTAATACAACTATTAGCACAGAAGTACAGCAAATCTAAAATCTTGATAAGCAAGAGATTAAGCAGATCAGACAGGAAGAAGATATCTTTCAAAAAACAGCGCACAGCTCTATCACTAGGTCACTCCTTCAAGAGAAGGAAATATGGAAAGAAAACACATTTTTGGCAAGCAAAGAAGAATCATAACAGAAAAATACTGTGTCCCCATGCAACAGTCAATTCACATACATCTGAAACAGTCCTCACAGACAACAAAGACCCTGACCCAGGCTCTAATTTAAGAGTAACATCTGAAGATGATGGTGGCGAACAGAATGCAAATGTTAGCATACTCCAAGATCATTGTAGTCCAATCATGTCGGTTACAAGCAAAAATCTGCCACCATCACTGGAATTCAACACCATTCCTGAGACCAAAGAGGAACCAATAATTATCACAGAATCATCCTCAGAAGATCTCTGTAAAAGTGATTCAGGTTTCACTGAGAAGGCAACAAAAGATTTCACTTCACACAAAATCCCAGTAATGGTGGATAAAGAAGAACAAATCAAGGCTGAAAGCAGCTCAAATCAAAACAAAGCATCTTCAGTCACATGCACTACTATTGATTACACCACAGTGTGCAAGGAGGGAAACATGCTCCTGAAAGAGACATCAGAGACTGGATTGAATCCATTAAACAAGAAACATTTTACAATTGAAATGTCAGTAGATAACAATATAGATGCTTCTGAGAACTTAGCTACAGATGAGTGTGGGGCATCAGAAACTGAAGTCCAGACAGGCATGAATCCAGAGGACAAAGTGATGGATACTATCAGTGATACATCAAAAACAGGACCTATACAATGTACTGTGCAGAATATAAACATGGAAGGTATTCTAAATGTACAGTGTATTGAAGGAGGAGAACACACTCCAGCAGATATCTCGAATGAAAACAAATCATGTCTCGACATTACCAACACATCCAATGGCAATAGTGTTTCGAGTACTGAAACTGAGGTGCTTAAAGACAAAGCACTGAATTCAAAGCCATGTAGTCCTGAAGATTTGATATGTGCCTCAAGTAACATCGTAGATCTTACTGTTGATGATTCAGCATTAAGTGGTCAGTGTGAGATTTCAGAACTGACAAAAAGCAGTGTTACCAAATCACCAAGGACGCTCTTAATCAAAGACAACTCTGAATCACCAAGGCCAGACAAAAACGATGATGCAAATTCACCAGAAACGCAGCTCATTTCTAAACTTCGAGATTATTTGACCAAATTTGAGTCTACTGTCAAGAAGCAAGAATCAGCGAGTGAAGATCTGAAAGAACGACCGGTGGTGTGGATAACGCTCGACAGCACTGCACATAAACAGCAGTTGTTTGAAAAAGGCCAATATTGCATGGTAAATTTGCCCTGCCTGGTGCCTAACGAGACTGACACAGTTATAAGAGACAATAACAGTAATAGCGCTGAAACCTCTGTTCAAACCAGGAAGGCTTCTCGAAGTGAAAATGCTCAAATTGGAAGTGATGTTTGCTTACTGGTACCTATTGAATCTAAGAGAGGTAGACAGTATTCTCAGTACAAACGAACTAGCAGGCAAAGACCAAGAAGGAGCTCTGTCATTAGTGTGAGCCCTGACAGTACTAGTGCTTTAGACATTGTCAAAGATAGTAGTCCTCTTCCATTGGCCAACGAGAATGACCAGAAGGCTGGTTCCTCAGAAATCCCCATCAATAACACCCTCAATGACCAGATCCAGATGCAAAGAAAGTCAACAACAAGTCAACAAAAACTTTCAGTTGATCTGAATAGTTTATGTGAACAAAAGACTAAAGAGAATCAATCTGTGAACACCACAGAAAACACTGATGATGGCAGTGTGAGCAGTACCTTAGCTGAAAACAAATACAGCATCAATGACATTTCAGACACTCTTAAAATGGCTGACCAAACAGTCTTGTTAACCGAACTGGAATCGCTGCAATCTAAATGCAAAAATATGTTGCAGCATTTTATCTCAAGTTTTGAACGAGATCAGAAAATACCATTCAACCAATCTTTCGTTTCAAGGCGTCTCATCTTGGAGCAATATTTGGATCATCCCCCTGCACAAGTAGATCTGAAATATGAAGCAATAAATTCGTACTTGGAGTTGCAGATGATGATGGAAGCTTGGCAATTTGTAGACAACAAAATTAACTTTCTAAGAGGTAAACCTACATTTAGGAGTTTGCTTTGGTATGATCCTTCTCTTTATGGAGAACTCTACAAGGGGGAAGTCGGCTTTCAGCAGCAGTCATCGTTGTTTGCTTCTTTTCAAAAGATCTTGGCACAAGAGGGTGATGGTAAACTGCAGGAATACTATCATGCAGTGTACTCTTTGCATCAACAGCTAAACGTGGCACCTGATGCTTCTTACTACATGTATCTGAAGAGCAAGCGTGAGCTCCTTGAGGCAGAGGCTGCACTCAGAAATCCACGTGATATTAAAAGCTTCTTTTTATCTGTGCCAATTGCTGCAACGATCAACTTTGGAGACAGTTTGGAAAACCTGGAAAAGGTCCACAAAGTTATAATGACTTTCGTGGAAACGCCATCAGATCAGTTGCCAGGCACATTTGATGTGGGGAAAGCGGAGCATCTGTCCATCACTTGCAGATATCTTCAGGAAAAAGAGCTTTTCATAAGATCCTGCAAAGAAATGCTAAGCAAAATATCATGGTTTGGAATCGAACATCTTCTTTATGATGCCTCTAAGGTTCTTGTTTGGCAAGACATGAATCATGGTGCACCAAGTGAGGCTCTTGAGACATATAAGAATTCAAACCCACAGATCATTTTTGGGGTGACCGAGTCAGGTGTTACTCTTGTAAACAAAGTGGAACAGCCTCCTCCATCCTCAGATGGACTGACTCAAAGAACGAATGAAGCTGCTAGGAAACACAAATGTTTACAGTTATGGATGTCCTCTGAACCCAGTGTGTCAAAGGTAAGATTGAACATGAAATCATTTCCTTTCATTTTCCTTCGGCTTAGGTCCTTTATTTATCAGGGGTCGCAACAGCGGAATGAACTATTCCAGCATATGTTTTACCCAGAGGATGCCCTTCCAGCTGCAACCCAGTATTGGGAAACACCCATACACTCTTACATTCACACACACTCATACACTACGGCCAATTTAGTTCCTCCAATTCACCTATAGCACATGTGTTTGGACTGTGGGAGTAACCAGAGCACTTGGGGGAAACCTACGCCAACACGTGGAGAACATGCAAACTCCACACAGAAATGCCAACTGGTCCAACCTGGCCTCGAACAAGCGACCTTTTTGCTGTGAGGCAACAGTGCTAACCACTGAGCTACTGAACATGAAATCAAACATTCCAAATTTAAAGAAAATAAAAACATTAAAACATTCATTCATTCTTTTATTTATTTTCTTTTCGGCTTAGTCCCTTTATTAATCTGGGGTCGCCACAGCGGGATGAACCGCCAATTTATCCAGCACATATTTTACTCAGCGGATGCCCTTTCAGCCGCAACCCATCTCTGGGAAACATCCAAACACATTCATACACTACAGACAATTTAGCCTACCCAATTTACCTGTACTGCATGTCTTTGGAATGTGGGGGAAACCGGAGTACCCGGAGGAAACAAACACGAATGCAGTGAGAACATGCAAACTCGACACAGAAACGCCAACTGACCCAGCCGAGGCTCGAACCAGCGACCTTCCTGCTGTAAGGCTTAAAACATAATAATTAAAATAAAAAATATCTTTGTTCATTTGTTTAAATTGCCATTTGGTCAAACTACATTAGCACCTTTCACAATTCAATCAATTTCCTGTCTACACTCTCAGAAATAAAGGTACGAGAGCTGTCACTGAGGTGGTACCTTTTCAAAAGGTACACATTTGTACTTAAAAGGTCCATATTAATACCTCAGGGATCAAATTAGTACCTAAAAAGTACAAAATTGTACCTCTTAAATGTTTTAGGTACTAATATATATTTTTGAGGTACCAATTTAGACCCTTTAAGTACAAATGTGTACCTATTGAAAAGGTGACAGCTCTCGTACCTTTATTACTGAGAGTTTATAAAGTTCCCTCATTAAACATCTTCTTCCACACAGACATATAACACATTATGGGTAGCAACTTTAAGGATGTTAAAACTGATCAAATGAGATGATAGAAATGTTACTTGACTTTTTCTTGGTATGATAAAAATCTTGGTGTATCTTTCTAAATGTTGTCTAAAACTATTCTCCCCTATAATCTAGAGCATAAAGTCTGGCAAGGAGCTTGCTTACAAAATGGCTAAAAGGAGGTAGGAGACTTTTTTGGAATTTA
Organism: Danio tinwini; assembly: GCA_903798205.1. NCBI lineage: Eukaryota > Metazoa > Chordata > Actinopteri > Cypriniformes > Danionidae > Danio > Danio tinwini. The sequence goes on from CAIGQZ010015273.1 coordinate 1,060,145, forward strand.
ATTCAAGAATCAGATGTTGATATATTGTTAAAAGGATTAGTTCTCCTAAAATTGAAAATTCTGTTATTTATTACCTACCCTCATGTTGTTCCATTATCTTTGAGGCCTTTGATTGTTTTCAGAAAATAAATTAAGATATTTCAAATGAAATCTTAGAGCTCTCTGATTCTCTATGCATAGCAATGGTCATGAAATATTTAAAGGGCAGAAAATTGCTGAACAAATTCATTTTTACAGTTTTTTTGGAGAACAAGTTTGTTATTTGAGCTTCAATTATTATGAAAACAGTTAAAGTCACATGGAATGTACTTTGAACGTCTCACAACCCTTGGTGTCTATGAAGGCTTAGATTGAAAATATCTTAAAGATCCCCTATTATGGGTTTTTAAAAATCACCTTCCATGCAGTGTGTAACACAGCTCTAAGTGAAGTGAAATATCCAGCTACAACTTAAATCTGAAAGTGTGTCGTGTTTAAAACTATTGATTTATCTATAAAAGAGTTGACTCAGAGTGGTTTAAATGAATCGTCAGGGTAACAAATCTTTAGCCGTGTGGGCGTGATGTCGATACGGAACTCAGGCCCCACTCGTTTGTTGCGCACGCAGACCCTGGAAAATTGAACCCCCCGCTCACAAACACTGTAGAAATAAAAAGAAGAAGACAAACACTGTAGCAGATCCCAGTTGAATAATGTCTTGAAGACATTGTGCTCTGAAGTGTGAGGGAAAGTTAGTGTTTTTTTCCCTACCCAAAGATAAGGCTTAGAAGCCTTTTTTGCAAAAATACCTTAGCATTATAGCCTCAGCCTTGTGCTGTGTTCCCGTCATTTTTCTGACGAGTGCTAAAGCGATCTACATGCTTACAATGGGGGATTCATTGGCCATTTGTAAAAGAAAGGATCAGAAAAGACTATGGATATATAGGAATTTGTCTGAACTTGACAGGAAATTTACAGTACACTGTTCATGGAGCAGTTTCTTCCTCCATTTCACAAATGTGATTGAAATGGTTGCCTCCTTGTTTTCTCTAGCTTGCAAAATATGTATTTAATTGTGTTTTGTTACTAGTAACCACTCCAAGCGGCTACACACCTGCGGTGGTCAAGTTTCAAGTTCAGCTTTTACCACTGTGCATTAATACTATATGTATGTCATGGTTTAGCATTGCTTTAATGCGTTGCTTTAATGCACTCCTGCATTGGGCTCACACATAAATTCTGCACTCTGACTACTTCAAAGTTGTGGTTAAGCCTTGGTGGGCAATTCTCTGTATTGCACTGAATGCAGTCAACCAATCGCAACAGACTGGGTCATCGGACCAGTCAGCGCAGATGGAGCTTGGGAACAAATGAACAAATCGCTGAACAAATCTTATGGGAGTCGCTGGGATAATTAGGTAGAAATAAATGTATATTATAAGACAATGAAAGTGTTTTTTGACCTTGCATGCATATCAGCCTTTTGTTGGAGACCCCCAAAACCAAAATATGACCTTTTATAATGCACAATAGGGGCTCTTTAATTTATGTTCCAAATATCAACAATGGTCTCAAGGGACTGAAACAACATGAAGGTGAATAATTAGTTACAACATTTTAATTTTGAATGACCTAATCCGTTAAGGTCAATTCACACTGCACTGACAAACAGCACCACACTTCAGATTCAGATCAGTGTTACCAATATCAGTGTCTGCCTTAGTTAATTTTTACGAATTTAACATGCTGAATCTTTGCTTGTCAGACTGTAGAATGTCTGAGAGGTTCTCTTATGTGGTGATTGTCCACATTTGTTGTCTGTTTGTGACATGTGAATTGGTTTTCAATAATCCAGTTTTCATTTTATCTTGAAAATAATCCTGAAATGTGTGTGTAATTCACATTCTCTAATATTCTAAGGTTGACTCATCCACCTGTAACACATTGTGACTTGAATGATAAAGGCCCCCTTTTTCAAACAACTCCAGCCACTCATCTTGAGAATCCGAACCTTTACTACCCTTTCCCTCACAGAATGGATCCGCAGTGGGGAATGGTTGGAAGTGCTGCTGTAGACTGGAAGACACCTAACATAGTCACCCCTTCACCTTCAACATCTCATGCTCACTCTAAAATACACTCTCGTCTTCTGTCTAAAAGACGAAGGGCTGTTTCACACTCTTCAGACAGGAGATCTTTAGCAGATGTACAAAGACCTCAATGGCCTTCGGTCTCAGATCCTCAAGCGACTTTACAAGGAGATTCTTGTGCTACACGTTCAGCATTTGAGGTTGTTAAATATCAACAAAATAGCACTGCGGCACATTGTTCTATGCTCTCACAACGACAAGTAAACCAGATCAGTTTAGCCATGACGCAACCTTATAGTTTACCAAACTGTAATGTAAACCAAAATTTGGTATCTTCTCCTCTCTCAGTCCAAGCTTTGACTCATGTTCCTGTGCCCAACACGATTACAACAATTCAATACCCTTACTTCCTTCTGAATGGACAAACATACACCACAGGCTCCACTGGAGCCATTCACCCTGATACTAGATATTATCCTAGCGCCATTTAGGGCTTCGATACTTTACGATTGAATTTTTATGTACATCTTTTACATGAAATTCCCACTGCATCAATGCAGAGATCATGCATGCACTTGGTACTTTTAAGCAAATGTACTTAAATGTGTCTTTATATGTAAAATAACACACATTTTAGCTGAAATCCTCTATGTACTCTATAGAACGCTATATGTTATAGCGTAATGTGTTATATACAAGACGTTAATGTTACTTTATTGTAGTATTTATTGAAATTTAAGAATTATTTTCTACAAAACAAGTTATTGTGAATAAAGAAATGGTTTGATCATATACACAGATAATTTTGTAGTGTTTTGTATAGCAGTACTTTTCCACACTAGCCTTCTCCTTATCTTTGTACACTTTTGTACACTTACTTCAGAAACATTGTACACACTTACCCGCCAGCAAACACAATAAAAATATCTAACGAACCAAACAAACAGCATCAACTCTCCATTTACACATTTAGACATGGTCAAGAAAATCTGCTGAAATTAAAACTGAGCATTAGAATAGGGAAGAAAGGGGATTTAAAGGGCACATATTGATGCAAAATCAACTTTTGGAAGCTGTTTGGACAGAGCTGTGTGTACACTGCAAAAATGCTTTTCTTACTTAGATTTTTTGTCTTGTTTCTAGTCCAAATATCTAAAAAATATTATTTCAAGAAGCATTTTCTAGGTAAGCAAAACATATTGTCTTGTTTTGAGAAATAATATGCCAATATTAAGTGAGTTTTTCCTTAAACAAGCAAATTAATCTGCCAATAGGGTAAGCAAAATAATCTTGTTTTTCCTTCTGACATAAGATTATTTTGCTTACCCCATTGGCAAATTCTTTTGCTTGATTTAAGGAAAAACCCACTTCATTTTGGCATATTATTTCTTAAAACAAGACAATATGTTTTGCTTGTCTAGAAAATTCTTCTTGATTTAAGAATTTTTAGATATTTGCACTAGACACAAGACAAAAAATCTAAGTAAGAAAAGCATTTTTTGCAGTGTAGGTACAGTATAATGTGTCCACAATCATATTGGAGTGATATAAACACAAGTCTCTTTTTTTTATTTACTGACGTTAAAATAGGACCCAGTGATATTGAAGCCCACTACAACCTGATGTAGAAGTGTGGTTTTCCCTGCCCACTGAATTGAATGACAGGTGCCATGTCTCCATAATAACATGTATACGCATGTCCACAGAACATTTTTTGCAAAGAAACTGGGATTAAAACATACCTTACAACTCTCTGCAATTAGCTGCACCTCAAACAAAATTTACAAGTATAAAACGTTTTTAAAACAGAGCATGTTTGTAATAAAGACAGTAAATTCGCTATATAATTCTAAACCGCTATAATCAGCACAGCCGCATAGTGTCAGTAAATGCTAACATGTGTGTGTGTGTGTGTTGCAAACGACATCTGTGTATGACTCATTGTTTCAGAAAGGCTTGGATAGACTCCACCAGGGGCGTCGCTAGACGCAATTTACTGGGGCACGTGCCCCAGTAAAAACCGCCAGTGCCCCAGTAAATGCTTTGAGATATGATTTATTTCATATGCAAGTGTATGTATTAAGAGGGGTAATCCCGGAAAAAAGACGTTATACTCTATGTGCAACCGAATTAACGCTGGTGAAAGCAATGTGTTTAATCAAAAAGCAAACTAACGCATCTCTGCATGTGCGCAGAAAACCAGACCAGCACGCCTTACACACCGCTCCTGCTGGACCCGGATTGTTTTGCAATAATCCAAGTCTTTACTGGCATTTCGGCAGAATAAACAACCGTAACGTTAACATCGAGCGCAGCAGCGGTGAATGTTTGTTGATGGTATAAGGTCATCGACAGAACAAAAAAGAAATGTAACCCTTGCGACAAAACTAGTCGGTAAATATCGTGGAGCACTACTTTTTCCCACTATATTCCAAATGTTCTGAAGCCATTCTACAGTTTAATGTGGAGTACAGATGAATATTTAAGTGTTTAAATTCGTGTTCAGTTCAGCGCTTCCCGCCGCTGCGCGGCTGCACCTGTCAATCTCCATTCATTCACAATTCAATCTGCTTGTCGCATTTGACAACAGGAAAAACTTTCTCTAAGCCTATTTGTACCTGTTAGTTTAAATAATTAGTGGAGAAATGCATTTAGTTTTGCATTAAATGGGTTAATTTTGACCTGTAGCAGGAGTTCATTTCATCATGTTTGCGCTGCTGTGTCTGTTCAGATCGCAATACTAAAGTGGAGACAGTTACTACCTGCTCTTCACACACAAAGTAGGCCAACCTGAAATGTTTAAATAGAAAAGCCTCGATAATGCATTGGACAGATCCTCAACGCACTTATTTCTTTCATTTGAGCTGCTGTTTTGCAAATGTCTGCAGATATCGGAGCGTTGCGCATCTCCGATGCATCAATCGCTTTCATTCACGTGCCAGCTGCATGCGCAGGTGACGTGCGCCACTTCGTAAGATTATTCTTACAATGAGTTTGTTCTCCTATCCTACAGATTGAGTTTATTTTTTTAAGGTGAATACTTTAAGTGCTGCGAATAGTTTTAAAACCTGGTCCATTGTGGTCAAAGTAGTTTATTAAATAAATTAAAGGTGAAACTGATGGGCGCAATATGGATTGTTATTAACAGAAAATGATTTAGCCTTGTTTTGAACTTCAGAAATATTCTTCTTTCATTTTGCTTTTTTTGAAAAAATACATCTGTAGGCACGTGTGGTTGCACGTTTCTGTTACTGCTCGAGCTTTTCCATTCCAAAAAAAGCGAGGCGCACCGCACTGCCTTTATTGTTAACAAGAAAAAAAGGAGCACGGTGCTCTTTTTTATGTCACTAGGAAACGACTGAATCAGCAGAGTCATATTGTGCACAAGTGTTCCTGTCAGTAATTGCAATTTTTAATTGCATTATGATATTCAAGATTTGTAAAGTCATACAGCTTTGAATGACTTGAAACAGCGACCACAAGTCTCTCCTCCATCATTAAAAGCTTGCCATTTTCGTCTTGACAACACAAACACTGCTGTCACCTCAAAGGAAACCCCGCCTCTGCTTTCATTTGATTGAAGAATGAAAAAGACGCGACTGAGGTAACATGCTTTTTCCGCTCGAGCGCACATAGCGCGCAACGGCCAAACGTTAGTAAACCATTCAAAAGATATACCTCCCCACATAGCAAATGGACTTGGCCCAAAGGTGGCCTTATTATGGCACTGCTAGCATGTTGCTGGCACTGGCATACATAATGTCAGCCGAATATGGGCTATGCATGGCAGTGATGGCACTGCATGCATGACGGCAAACTACATTTGGGCCAGTTGTGGATGGGAGTTGTGGCCCAGATTAGTAAAACGATCGTTCACATTGTTTAGGTAACATTAGGCTGGGTTATGGCTCAGTTTTTGGGGTTTCTGGTCAAAGAGTGGTGTTGATATGGGTAACTTATAGCTGAGAGTCAGTACCAATAATAAACCTGTTTTGGCCCAGTTCAGGGCCAGTTAGAGGTAATAAATTGGCTGAGATTCGGGCCTGTTATGTCTAAAGATTGAAGTTCATATAAGATTGAGATGTAGGTTTTTTTTTATTCTGCTCACCAGGGCTGCAATTTATGTAAACAAAATAGAGTAAATAATTGTACTAAATACTACAATTTTAGATTTAGTAATTTAGCTGACACTTTTGTTCAAAGCAACTTACAATTGAACTTACAATTCAGCCATTCAACAAGTAGAGGGAATACTCACAAGAAGTGCTAATTACAAAGTATACAACGGAATAGTTTGTGCTCAGAGAATTGCTAGAATTAGGAAGGGGATGTGTTTGAGAGTGTTTCTACAGGTGGTTTGTCAAGCCCACTCACCGTGCTTTTTAGAGATATGGAGTAAGTGTAAGAAAGTGTCTGGTGCAAATGTACAAACTGATGCAATTGCAGTTAAAAAATTACAGAGAGATAAAGGCCTAGTCCCAATTCTAATTTTTGTACCCCTACCCCTTTCCCTTCCCCCTGGCCCTTAAAAACGAGTGTGAAGGGAAAGGGCTTCAAAGTTTACCCCTAAGAATTGGGACAGCACTACAGCACCTGCACACGTCATCATTTACTTAGTAGTTCTAAAACTTAAAACTACTAAGCCAGTATTAAGGACTGTTAAGAGATGGACCAACGACACAGAGCAGGTCTTACAAGCCTGTTTTGAATGCACTGATTGGAGTGTTTTTGAAGCTGCAGCCAACGACCTAGACGAGCTCACAGAGACTGTAACATCATACATCAGTTTCTGTGAGGAGTTATGCATCCCTACCAGGACCTACTTATCATTTAACAATGATAAACCATGGTTTACACCAAAACTTAGACAGCTTTGTCATGAAAAAGAGGATGCCTACAGGAGCGGGGACAGGATTTTATACAATCAGGCCAGGAACACACTGACAAAGGAGATTTGTGTGGCCAAGAAGAGCTATGCTAAAAAGCTGCAAAACCAGTTTTCTGCCAACGACCCTGCATCAGTGTGGAAAGGCCTGAAAGACAACACGAACTAAAAAACGCCATTCCCCAGTATCAACAGCAACAAACATCTTGCAAACGAGCTGAATATTTTCTATTGTAGATTTGACACCTCTGACCAGACACCTCACACCCACCCGGACCAT
>CAIGQZ010015273.1:1067963-1116110 GCA_903798205.1 Danio tinwini
AACAGTTAAATATTCCCCTACTGTGCAATAAACGTGCAATACTTTCTCATAACCACTTGTACACAGCACCTTATAACCTGTATATTTACAACATATCTGTACATACAACTCATCATCCAGATCTTTTTGACTAACTGCGTCTCTGTTTAATGTTTAATGTTTATTGCCTTTTCTTTCTTGTATTTAATTTTGTGTTGTCACTTGTCACTTTATGTACACTGGAAGCTTCTGTTGCCAAAACAAATTCCTTGTGTGTGTGAAGCACACTTGGCAATAAAACTGATTCTGATTCTGATTTGTCATCGCGATCTCTTGCTTCATATGAGATCAGACGATCGCAACTCCTATAGTTATTCCAGTTGTGTTATTTTTTGGTATTTATCTTCAGGAAATCACTGAAGGCATATATTATGTTATCATAACAATCTAATGTGGCAATAAGATCGTAACTATACTATGCATTTACATTGTGGACTTTCTGACTAACAGACCTCAGAATGTTAAATCAAGCCATATCTGCTCCACTACTGTCACACTTAACACTGGTGTACCACAGGGCTGCGTGCTGAGCCTCTACCTCTACTCTCTTTTTACCATCGACTGTAGGTCTGTGAACAGATCCAACACCATCATCAAATATGCAGATGATACCACAGTGATTGGTCTAATCAGCAACAATGATGAGACTGCCTACAGGGAGGAGATACAGCATCTGGCCACTTGGTGCACTAACAATAATCTGCTCCTTAACACCAACAAGACCAAGGAGCTCAATATAGACTTCAGGAAGGGACGAACAGGCTCACATGATCCCATCCACATCAATGGGATGGCAGTTGAGCCTTTCTCATCCTTCAAGTTCCTGGGGACCCACATCTCAAAGGACCTTTCCTGGACGACCAACACCTCCAGCCTAGTCAAAAAAGGCTCACCAGTGCCTCTTTTTTTAAGGCAACTTAAGAAGAATCAACTGTCATCAGCCGTCTTGGTGAACTTCTACCGCTGCACAATAGAAAGCATCCTGACCAACTGCGTCACAGTCTAGTATGGAAGCTGTTCTGTTGCGGAGCGTAAGGCACTGCAGTGGGTGGTGAAAACTCCCCAACGATCACAAGGACCACACTGGCAGCCATAGAGGACATTCAGAGGAAACACTGTCTGCACCGAGCAAGCAGTATTCTTAAAGATTCCTCTCACCCTGCTCACAGACTGTTTTCGCTCCGGCCTTCCGGCAGGCGCTTCAGGCTCCCCCAGACAAAAACCAGCAGACTAAGGAACAGCTTTTTCTCCAGAACTGTCTCCCTTTTGAACCCCGCCCCCCCCCCCCCGCCATACACCCCCCACAACCTCCTCATAACTTATACTCCTCATAATCACTGCACTATTTAACATTTGCACATTTAAACATTGCACATATTCATTGCATTGATTCATTTATTTGAACTGTACATACACATGTACATTTGTAATTAATTATGTACACACCCACTGTACATTTGTAATTATGTTTATCTATCTGCATACTTCTGATTATTAATAGCAACCTGTACATATACACATCTATTGTAAATCTATGTTCATAGCTAACACAACCTGTATATAATGTTCATAGTACATCCATCTGTAAATATCACCATCGTTTTTCTATAATTTAAACCTGTATCCTGCACTTGCTGCTATTGCACTCCTGGTTAGACCTAAACTGCATTTTGTTGCCTTGTACTTGTACATGTGTAATGACAATAAAGTTGAATCTAATCGAATCTAGTCTAATCTAAATAGTTCTAATGTGCTGATTTGCTGCTCTATTATGATCCTTTAGTAATTGTTCTGAATGATGAACGTCTTTACTATCAGAAATAAACTAAAGTTTCACAATAACAGCATTTATTTGAAATTAAATGTTTTTTCAGTTGTCACATTTTAGCCTCAGTAGTCACAGCCATATCACCCTGCAGCCCAAGATGGGTTACTAACTGCAGGGCTGAGTCTGGTCGCTACCTGGATAGTAGCGACCAAAACTACCCTGGTAGCAAAAAATTCTGGCCCAGATTTGGCATAAAGCTGGCACGGCAGGCATTCATCCGGCACTGGCATACAGCATGTAGGCCAAACATGGCCCAGGTTTTGAAGAGGTGGCACAGTCTTTAAGGCAGCATACAAGATTTGGGCCAGATGTAAAATGTATAATTTGGCTCAGATGTTAATAATTGATATGTGGGATACATAAGTTTGGCCTATCTTGACCCACATTTTAAATACGTTAAAATAATTTTTGAGTAAAGAAAAAAAATCTACCAATGAGGCAGCTTTGAGAAAAAGCACACCCATAATGTGCCTAAAGCGCAATGTATCATGGGTTTATCAATTTCATTGCAATTATGAGTTTATTAATTATTAACTTGGCTGAGACTTGACCCAGATATGGTCCATGTTTGGCCCTTCTCTGGAAGCCAGACTTGGTCCAGTCATGTACCATAATTCACTGTGGCATGTGGGCCAAGCAAAAGCTGATTGTGTGGGCCAGAGCTGGGCCAGAGAAATTTTGCTATGTGGGTAGGTTGCTGTTGAAAGTGATGTTTGTGAGGCCAGCAGGGGGCGCTCAACCTGTGGTCTATGTGAGTCCTAGTACCTCAGTAAAATGAAGTGGACACTATACTGTCAGTGGGTGCTGTCTTTCGAATGAGATGTTAAAACGAGGTCATTAAAAAATCCTATGGCACTTCTTGTAAACAGCTGGGGTGTAAACAGACAAATTTCCTATATTGGCCCTTAGCCATCATGGCCTCCCAGTCATCCCCATCCACCAAATTGGCTTTATCTCCACTCCACCAACAACTACTGTGTGGTGAGTGTACTGGCGCCATTGTCCTGTATTTGCTGCACACTAGTGATGGTGTGGAGAGATCCCCCTCGTGATTGTGAAGCCCTTTTGGGTGTATGACTATACACAATAAATGCGTTACATAAATCATACCTGCCAACAGTTGTCTCTGAAATTCCGGGAGAAAAAGGGTTGGCATGAAGTGGGTGGCAGTGTGTGTTTGTCTGAATAACACAGTTGAGAACCGGGTTAGTAACTGTACAGTGGTGTTAGTTGTACTATGGAATGGGTTTTGGGCAGCTGCTGTGAACAGATACTACACTAAAGTTGGAGACCCAGAGGCAGGGCTGCCAACTCTCAAGCATTTACGCAATTGACAGTATTCTCACTCTCTCACACCACACATCAATTTTCTCACGCAGAAAAATCATCGCGTGAATAGATTTTCCCGTTATAATAAAGATGTTATTCTCTGTGCAACCGATCCAATGCTGGTGAAAGCAATGTAATAGAAAAACAAACTGACGCATGCGCCCAGAAAACATACCCGCGCGCCTCTCACACCGCCCCTGTTTGACGCTGATGCGCTGCTCGCGTTGCTGCACCCGCTATGAATCCCGCTTGTGAACATGCATGCCGAAAAAAATAGGAGCTGCAGGTATTGTGATGAGAAACGCATCCCTATTTAGTCTAAGTGCAAATAGCGCACCTTGTTGGAAGAAGCTAGTTGAGTGATTCCCACCCATCACCGTTGATTGACAGAGACAACATAACTAAAGAGAGCAACAGATAGCAATGTGAGTGGCGTAGCTTGTAAAGCCCATGGCATTATGGTTTGATGTGATCGATCAAGAAACCGGTTTGAATCCAGCGTTCTTTTCTTTTTCCCCCCACTACATATCAGATTTTGCCTTCTCTTCATCACGAGGAAGACAAGTATCATTAATAAGTGTGTGTATTATGGAGGACTTAGAACTGGATTGGAGAGGTGTTATATGCAAATCATATGCATTATAAGATTGTAGAAGTTATACATAAAAAATACCCTTAAATATAAATTTTAGTACTGCTTCTGTGAACTTGAACAAGTATATTAAAGTCCATTCATTTTCACTAGTTTTATTACAATTTTTTTTTTGTGTTCTTTAAACGCTTTAAAAATAAGTTGAATCTTTGTAGACTAGAAATATATGTACTATATCATTTATTTAAAAAATGCGAGCAATACATTATAGACTAATTTTATTAAAAAATTCTATTAATCTTATTTTTTAATTCAACTATAGGGGTACAGCAGGTAAGGGGTCTACAAGACATTGTGCCCAGGGGGCTCTGAATTCTTAATCCGGGCCTGCTTTTCATAGAGTTTCATTGGTATTCTCAGTCTACTTGAAAACCAAAGACCATAATTGATTAAAACGTAATATGATTATTATCTTGATGGATAAAGAAAAAACAATAAGTGAAGCGCATAGTAAAATGCACTAGGTTTACAAATAAATGTAAAAACAAATCTGTAATCTTTTGTAAGGGAAGGGTTCACTCTTAATAGTGTCATAATGATGTTAATAAAAAAATATCAATTTAAGTTAATAGATGCACATTTCAGAAGGGCTGTGTTTTATGTCAGGGGTAACAGCCTTTAATGTACAGGTGTAAGCATGCTGTCACGATCACCAGCGATCTACAACCAGAGATCGCTGGTAAACACTCCCATTCACATGAACTACAAATCTGCCATGTTCATGGACTACATGTTCAGACATGCCACACACACACACCTGATGCAAGTCACCAGTGATTGCAAACACACAGCTGAAGCTGCTCTAGTACTGATTACCTGGATTATAAAGTCAGCACACAAACACACAATGTTGCTGAGTCTTGTTATATGTTTTAGTGACACTACAACATGTTTTCTTTGTCTTCTTTTGCCTGGTTTTAGTCTTTGCCATGTCTGTCTGTTTATCCTGTATTGCTGCCTGCCTTGTGACCATCTGCCTACTATTACGACTACGACTCTGGATTTCCCATATACATCTGTTTGTTCCTGTTTTGACCATTGCTTGCCTGACCAATCTAATAAACCTGCATTTGGATCTGCACCCTGTTGTCAGCGTCACATCCTTTTGGCGGGGGCAATAAAACGCAAGACCTGCTGGCGAAAGGGCTTGCTACCCAATTCAGTCCTCCAGTTCACAAAATGGCCGCATCCAGTCCTACAGCTAGCAAGATGGCTGCCACCAGTTCTCCATGTCACAAAAAATCCGCCTACAGTCCTCCAGCTCACAAGATGGCTGCCTCCAGTCTGTCAGTTTACAAAATGGCTACCTCTAGTCCTCCAGCTCACAAGATGGCCGCCTCCAGTCTGCCAGTTCACAAAATGGCCGCCTCCAGTCATCCAGCTCACAAGATGGCCGCCTCCTGTCTGCCAGTTCACAAGATGGTTGCCTCCAGTCCTCCAGCTTATAAAGTGGCCACAACTAGCCTTCCAGCTCACACAATGGTAAGCGCCAGTCTGCCACTAGCTCACAAGATGGCTTCCTGTTCCGAGTCTGGTCCTGCCATAGTTCCTGTTGTTGTTCCTGCTCTTGAAATGCCATCACCTGAGCCACCAGAATGGCCACCACCACCTGAGTTGCCAGAGCTGCTGCCGCCACCAGAGTTGTTACTGCCAGAGCTGCCAAATCCTCCAGAGTTGCCAGATCCTCAGTCACTGCCAGGTCCTCCAGAGTTGCCAGATCCTTAGTCACTGCCAAATCCCCCAGAGTTGCTAGATTCTCCCAAATTCCCCAAATAGCCAGGGGCGCCAGATCCTCCTGAATTACCCGAATGGCCAGGGGCGCCAAATCCCCCTGAATTACCTGAATGGCTAAGGGCACCAGATCCTCTTGAATTCCTTAAATGGCCAGAGGCGCCAGATCTTTTTGAATTTCCAGAATGACAGGCGCCAGATCCTCTTGAATTCCCTGAATGGCGGGCACCAGAACCCTCTGAATTCCTCGAATGGCGGGCGCCAGATCCTCTTGAATTCCCCGAATGGAGGGCACCAGAACCCTCTGAAATCCTTGAAAGGTGGGCGCCAGATCCTCTTGAATTCTCCGAATGGCAGGCGACAGATCCTCTTGAATTCCCTGAATGGCGGGCGCCAGATCCTCTCGAATCCTCTGAATGGCCAGGGGCGCCAGATCCTCTTGAATTCCCTGAATAGCCAGGGGCGCCAGATCCTCCCGAATTTCCCGAATGGCCAGAGCTGTCTCCTGAGTCCCTCGAATGGCCAAAGCCACCTCCTGAGTCCCACGAAAGACCAGAGCCGCCACCTGAGTCCCACTAATAGCCGGCAGAGCCGTGTGACTTCCCAGAGCCATGTGACTTCTCAGTGCATCTTGAACCAAAGCATCCTGACTCACTGGGGTTGAATGAACTGCCAGTGCATCCTAAACCTAAGCCTCCTGACCCACTGGGGTTGAATGAACTGCCAGTGACTCCTGAACCTATGCCTCTTGACTTACTGGGGTTGAATGGACTGCCAGTGCCTCCTGATCTACTGGGGTTAAATTAACTGCCAGTGCCTCCTGAACCAGAGCCTCCTGACCCACTGGGGTTTGATGAACTGCCAGTGCCTCCTGAACCAGAGCTTCCTGACCCACTGGGGTTGAATGAACTGCCAGTGCCTCCTGAACCTAAGCCTCCTGACCCACTGTGGGTGTATGACTCGTCTATGCCTGCTAAATCAAAGCCCATAGACATACTTCAGCTCCACGCTCCAGGCCCTCCGCAGCTCTATGCTTAAGGCACACCTCTGCTGCATGGTACTGGCCCTCCATCTCTCCCCCTGTTCCGCCTCCGCTCCACCTCGCGCCTGAACTGTGTTAGGAGCGTCTGGAATCTGCTCCTTAGAAGGGGGACTCTGTCCTGATCACCAGCGATCTACAACCAGAGATCGCTGGTAAACACACTCCCATTCACATGAACTACAAATCTGCCATGTTCATGGACTACATGTTCAGTCATGCCACACATACACAAACACACCTGATGCAAGTCACCAGTGATTGCAAACACACAGCTGAAGCTGCTCTAGTACTGATTACCTGGACTATAAATTCAGCACACAAACACGCAATGTTGCTGAGTCTTGTTTTCTGTTTTAGTGACACTACAATGGATTTTCTTTGTCTTGTTTTGATCTTTGCCTCGTCTGTCTGTTAATTCTGTATTGCTGCCTGCCTTGTGATCATCTGCCTGCTATTATGACTTTGGATTGCCCATATGCATCTGTTTGTTCCTGTTTTCACCATTGTTTGCCTGACCATTCTAATAAACCTGCATTTGGATCTACACCCTGTTGTCAGCGTCACATCTTTTGGTTACACGTGCAGTCAGTTTTGGAAATCGGCAAAATTGAAGTTTAACTAATATGATGATAATCTTATTTTGACTAAGCATATCTCCTGATAGTTTTTTTACGTAGGAAGCAGAAAGGAGGGAAGAAGTCAGGGTGTTTAGACTTAATAAACCTAATTCTTGGCCATAAGTCAGGTCTAAGTGAACACACAACAGATAATTCCAGTAAACATATTTTTTCTGTTCTATACAATCTATAGAATTTTATTCTGATGAAATTAATATTCATTTTCCTTTAGCTTAGTCTCTATTTCAGGGGTCGCCACAGTGGAATGAACTGCCAACTGTTCCGGCATATGTTTTACACAGTGGATGGCCTTCCAACCGCAACCCAGTACTGGGAAACACTCATACACTTATGCACTTCAACAAATTTAGTTCATTCATTCACATGTGCACATGTGTCACAAGAATCAGTAATCTTCTTGCTGGGAGTCGACAGTGCTAACCACTGAGCCACCACTGAATACACTCTATACATATACACACATGATACACTCTATAGATACACACACACACACACACGATACACTCCAAATATATAAAAACACACACTCTATACATGTGCACACATGATACACTCTATACATATACACACACACACACACACACACACACACACACACACACACACACACACACGCGATACACTCTATAAATATACACAGGGAGAAGAATCACACAACAAGCGAGAGCTCAAATAAGTGTTCCGGAGGGTGGTTTATTAACAAAAGTGATGGTTCCCAGTGGTGAGTTCAAGTTGGTGTCTTTGGTGCTCTACGTGCTTTTCCCAGTGCGGCAGTGGATCAGTGAAGTGCCACTGTGGTTCTGGCAGGTTCTCAGCTGCTGTCTGAGAAAATAGAGAGAGAGCGGATTAGTGCGTATTCTCATGGAGAGCCTTCTCCCCATTCTGCTGTGTTGCTGCAGTTTAAATGCAAGCTGGCTGATGGGCTGCAGCTGGGTCCAATCAGCCTGTGTTGAGGGTATGCAGTTGTTCCTCCTTTGTTTCCTGGGCGACTGTGAGGGAGCCGTAGGTGAAGACATGGAGGCAGAATGAATCCAAATGCTGGAGGGTTATTAAACAAACAGCTTATATCAAACAAAGGCAAAATCGTAGTCATAAACCAGGCAAAGTCAAGCAAACAAAGAGGCAGTCCGAAAAAGCAAACAAAGCAGAGTCCAAAATCCAAAATGCAGTAGTCAAAAAGGCAGGCAAAAACGGTCATAACACAATGGCAAACACAGTAGTAGGAAACGCTTGGTAAGGCAGTGGAACTGGCAATACTTCGCAAAGAACAGACATAAACAGGGTGCTTATATATGGTGGCTACCAGGAAAAACCACAGAGGAAGTACCCAGTCAATATTTAGGAGAGAGCTCCCTCTGGTGGGCAGATGAATGGTAATCTGTCACATTCGTTACAGAATCCCCCCCTCTACGAACACCTCCTGGTGTTCTTTTCATAGGTCTACCCCTAGGACGTGGTGCAGGGCGATCAGGATGTCGTTGGTGAAAGTCTTGTATCAGTGATGGGTCCAGTATATCCTTGGAGACCACCCAAGATCTCTCCTCAGGTCCATAGCCCTCCCAGTCCACCAGATATTGCAACTGGCCCCTCCTACGGCGGGAGTCCAGGATCTCATTCACTGAGTAAGCAGGTGTGCCATTGATCTCCAAAGGTGGAGGTGGCTCAGGATTCGTGGTGCCGGGTTCAGATGCAGGGTGAACCGGTTTCAGAAGGGAGACATGAAATGAAGTAGATATACGATAGTTAGCAGGAAGCTCTAAACGGTATGTAACTTTATTAATTCGTTTAAAAATTCTAATAGGTCCAACATACCTTGGAGTGAGCTTCCTGCATGGTAGGCGTAGACGAAGGTCTCGGGTGGCCAACCAGACTCTCTGGCCAGGTTGATAGTTGGGATGGGGACGTCTCCTGCGATCTACTTGAATCCGCTGAGCACGGATTGCTCTCTGAAGCCTCACATGAGCACTGTCCCACACCGGTTTGCTACGCTTAATCCAGTCATCCACTGATGGCACCATTGAAGGTTCTCCTGACCATGGGAACATGGGGGGTTGGTAGCCTAATACACACTGAAAAGGGGTGAGACCTGTGGATGAGTGGGTGAGGGAATTCTGAGCATATTCTGCCCAAGGGAGGTATTCACTCCATATTGACATATTAGCTATACATATTGACGGTTAGGTGGGCATTCAGATGAGGTTGGTTCATTTTGTTGTGCTCGCTGTATTTCTTCCATGAGGTCCCAACTGATTTGAGCAATAACTACCGTAGATGGAAGGATGGGAACATTTGGTTGATTGGTTGAGTCAGTCTCATATTTGCGAAAGAGTGCATCTACTTTGAGATTTTTACTGCCTGGTCGGTAAGTGACTGAAAAATTGAAGCGTGTAAAAAACAATGACCAACGGGCCTGCCTGGGGTTAATTCTTTTGGCTCCCTTGATATACTCCAGATTCTTATGATCAGTAGTTATCTGGAATGGGTGGATGGCTCCCTCGAGCCAGTGGCGCCACTCTTCCAATGCTGCCTTCATTGAAAGAAGCTCTTTGTTTCTCACATCATAATTATTTTCTGCTGTTGTCAGTTTTCATGAGAAGAATGCGCATGGGTGTAGTTTGCCAGAATTGCCATGTTGTTGAGAGAGTATGGCTCCAATTCCACAGTGAGAAACATCCACTTCTACCACAAAGGGTAATTCGGGGTCAGGATGTTTAAGGATGGGTGCTGTGGTAAAACTAGTTTTAAGGTTTTCAAAAGCCTTGACGGCGGACGGATTCCACACAAGTTTACCAGGTTTGCCTTTAAGGAGGGAAGTAAGGGGGGGGGGGGGTGGAACTGTAGCTTCGAATGAACCGGCCATAAAAGTTGGCAAATCCAAGAAATCGTTGGAGTTCCTTTACTGTCTTGGGAAGAGGCCATTCTGTGACTGCTAGAATTTTCGATGTGTCCATCTCCACTCCCTTATGACTAACAATGTACCCCAGAAATGATGTTTTGTTGACATGGAACTCACATTTCTCAAGCTTGGCGTAGAGTTGGTGACGTTGTAGACGTGTGAGGACTGTTTTGACATCTTTGATGTGTTGATCCAGATTGGGAGAGTATATTAGGATGTCATCAATATAGGTGACGACGCATTTATTCAATAGATCATGGAAAATCTCATTAATAAATGATTGGAATACAGCTGGTGAGTTGGCTAATCCATATGGCATAACAAGATATTCGTAGTGCCCCCTAGTGGTCAGGAAGGCTGTTTTCCACTCATCCCCTTGCCGAATTCGAATTAAGTTATATGCACTCCTGAGGTCAAGCTTGGAGTAGATATGAGCCTCTCTTAGCTGTTCCAATGCAGATGGAATTAAGGGTAGTGGATATATGTACTTAACTGTGACACTGTTTAGGCCCTGGTAGTCAATGCAAGGTCGTAGCCCACCATCCTTTTCTACAAAGAAGAATCCAGCAGCCGCTGGTGATGTAGAGGGTCGAATATAACCAGACGCGAGAGCCTCCTCTATATTATTTTCCATGGCTTGGGTCTCAGGACGAGAGAGAGGGTACACTTTGCTCTTAGGAGGTGACATGTTAGGCAATAGTTCAATAGTCTAATCCCCAGGTCAATGAGGGGGAAGTTGTGTGGCTTTGGATTTGCTGAAAACATCTGCGAATTGGTGATAGATGGCTGGAAAAGTTGAACATACTTCAGTTTTAGGGCTTTCATTGCTGGTGGAAAGGCAGGGAAATTACAGTGTTTTTGTTAGGCAATTGTTAATACAATAAGTTGACCACTGAGTGAGCTTACCGTGGTTCCACGAAATGGCAGGATCATGAATGGCCAACCAAGGATGGCCCAAGATAATTTGGTACTTGCATGAAGGGACCACATAGAAGGTGATGGTTTCTTTGTGAAATAGTCCAATATGGAGAGACACTGGTGCAGTGGTAGTAATAATTCCAGAGCCAATAGGGCCATTGTCTATCGTGGTTATGTTGATTACTGGGACACAGGGAGTTGTAGGAATCTTGAGTTTATCCGTGAGTTCTTGGCTGATGATGTTAACCACCGATCCAGAGTCTACTAATGCTGAAATACATTGAACAGCAGTATCAAATTGAATTCTGCATTCTAAAAGAAATGCGATGGAAAATTTCAATAGTACTCACATGATATTGAGAAGCATGACTCTTCTTGGTCTTGAGAGGGCATGCTGCATTTTGGTGATTTTCACTTCTCTATACATATACACACACATGATACTCCATACATATACACACGATACACTACATACATATGCACTCTATACATATACACACATGATACACTCTATACATATGCACACATGATATGCTCTATAGATATACACACAACACACTCCATACATATACACACACGATACCCTCCACACATATGCACTCTATACATATACGCACACATGATACACTCTATAGACATACACTCCATACATACAGTATCCACACACATGATACACTCCATACATATGTACTCTATACATATACACACATGATACACTCTATACATATCCACACATGATACACTCTTTAGATGTACACACGACCCACCATACATATACACACACGATACCCTCCATACAAATATACACACATAATACACTCTGTACATATGCACAAATGATACACTCTATAGATATACACTTTATACACATACACTCTATAGATATACACTCCATACATATACACACATGCAGACATGATACACTCTATACATTTACGTATACATACATGTCAGGGTCTGGGATAGAACTTGGGTCTCTGGCGTGAAAGGTGAGTTACCTAAATATATACAGTATACATACCTAGAGTATGTATATACTCTATACATATACACACACAATACACTCTATAGATATACACTCCATACATATGCACACATGATACACTCTATACACACACACACACACACACACACACAATACACTCTATACATATACACACACCTTACATTCTATACATATGCACACATGATACACTCTATAGATATACACACACGATACACTATACATATACACACATGATACAGTTAATACTTATACACACACGATATACTCTATACATATACACACTATAGACCCAGGTCGTTGGCGTGAAAAGTGAGTTACTTAACCACTGAGTTATTAGGAGTTGATGAACCCCTTCAAGCGAAAGGACATGATACGCTCCATATACACACACAATACCCTCCATACAAATATACACACACGATTCATTCCATACTTGATACTCTCTATAAACGCTCCATACATTTACACAAATAATACACTCCATACATATGACACACATGATACAATCTATACATATGCACAAATGACACATTCTATAAATATACACTCCATACACTCCATACACACACACGTAGACATGATACACTCTATACATATGAACAGATGATACATACATACACATGATACACTCTTTACATATACACACGTCAGAGTTTGGGATAGAACTCGGGTCTCTGGCGTGAAAGGTGAGTTACCTAACTACTGAGCTATTGGGAAAGGACATGATATACTTCATACATATGACACACATGATACACTCTATACATATACACACACGATACACTCCATACATATGCACAAATGACACATTCTATAGATATACACTTTATACATATACACTCCATACATATACACACACATGCAGACATGATACACTCTATACATATGCACACATGATACATACATACACATGATACACTCTTTACATATACACACATGTCAGGGTCTGAGATAGAACCTGTGTCTCTGGCGTAAAATGTGAGCTACCTAACTACTGAGCGACCGGGGGTTGATAGACCTTTACGAGCGAAAAGACATGATACACTTCATACATATACACACACAATACCTTCCATACAAATATACACACATAACAAACTCCATACATATGCACACATGATACCCTCCATACAAATATACACATGTAATACACTCCAGACATATACACACATGATATATTCTATACATATACACACATGATACACTCTAAAGATATACACTCTATACATATGCACACAAAATACACTCCATACATATACACACAAGTCAGGTTCTGGGATAGAACCTGGGTCTCTGGTGAGTTACTTAACTACTGTGCTATTGGGAAACGACATGATACACTTCATACATATACACACATAATACACTCCATAAATATGCACACATGATACACTCCATACATATACACACACAATATACACTCCAGACATATACACACTCTATACATATGCACATGATATACTCTATACATAACCACACAAGATACAGTCCAGATATATACACACTCCATACATATGCACACATGATATACTCCAGACATATGCACACTCTATACATATGCACACATAATATACTCTATACAGACACTATGCATATACACACTCCATACATGTACACTGAGCTACTGGGAGTTGATGGACCCCTATGAGCGACAGGACATGATACACTCCATATATTTACACACATGATACACTCCAAACATATGCACACTTGATACACTCTTTAGAAATACACTCCATACATATGCACACATGATACACTCTATAGAAATACACTCCATACATCCAGGGCTGCCAACTCTCACGCATTCGACGTGAGAGTGACGCAATTGACAGCAGTATTCTCACGCTCTCACGACACGATGTTTTGACACGATCGATTATGAACCCGGCTCGAATCCATCGTCTGATGAACATTTTCTTCTTTTTTTCCACCCACTACATATCAGATTTTGCCTACTCTTCATCACGAGGAAGACAAGTAGGAATCATTAATAAATGTGTGTATTATGGAAGACTTAAATTCATAGAACTGGATTGGAGAGGTGTTATATGCAAATCATATGCATTATAAGTTTGTAGAAGTTATACATTAAAATACCCTTAAATATAAATTTTAGTACTGCTTCTGTGAACTTGAACAAGTATATTAAAGTCCATTAATTTTTACTAGTTTTATTAGTATTTTTTTTTCAAAGTGTTCTTTAAATGCGTTAAAAATATGTTAAATCTTGGTAGACTAGAAATATATGTACTGTATATCCTTTATTTAAAAATGTGAGCAATACATTATAAATTAATTTTATAAAAAAATATTTTATTAATCTTATTTTTTAATTCAACTATAGGGGTGCGCCAGGTAAGGGGTCTACAAGACATTGTGCCCAGAGGCGTCTGAATTCTTAATCCGGCCCTGCCTTTCTTACACTTTCATTGGGATTCTCATTCTACATCAAAAACAAAGGCCATAATTGTATATTTATAATAATATTATGCAAAAATTATCAATTTAAGTTAATAGATGCACATTTCAGAGGGGCTGCGTTTTATGGCAGTAGTAACAGCCTGCACAGCGAAATGAACTACCAACTGTTCTGGCATATGTTTTACACAGTGGATGCCCTTCCAGCCGCAACCCAGTACTGGAAAACACACACGGATGCACTACAACCAATTTAGTTCACCAATTCCCCTATAGCGCATGTGTCACTCAAACCAGTGACCTTCTTGCTGTGAGGCGACAATGCTAACCACTGAGCTACCATGCTGTCCTGAAATTAATATATTTACCCAAAAGATTCCTAAATGATCTTTGCATATCAGTTCAGTTGTAGCTTTACATTGTTTTCCAGTTACATTTAGAATATATATATTTTTTCATTTATTTATTTATAACAATATAATTGTATAATAGTAATAATATTTTAATTTGTAATAAATATTTTAAAAAGTATATATCAAAATAATATATTTATCATTTTAGGTATTTATAAATAATCGGGGGTGGCTTGATTGTGAGGGCGTGGCTTGTGGATATGGGCGGGGCTTAAATTCTCGCTCCAAACTAAAGCCAAAAGTTGGCAGCCCTGCCCGGAGGTGTTGCAGACTGCACCAAAAAGCTGAGGACAACACATTTCAGGGTGAAATTTTCTGGGAGAAATAAAAAAACGTGAGGGTGGCGGGAGATGGGTCTGAAATCCGTGAGACTCCCGGGAAAAACGGGAGTGTTGGCAGGTATAACATAAATACACATTACTTATTTACATTATAAATGTGATTGTTACATTATCTTGTACATTATATTATATTAAATGTTATAAATTTACTATCACTTTTAATTTAAGGATTTAAGTCCTTTATTTTAAAAGTAATTTGTTAATAATTATACTGTAGCGAATTATCATATTGTTAAATATTGCTATTATTGCTTTTATTTCATTTTTGATCAAATAAATGCAGCCTTGGTGAGCTGAAGAAACTTCGTCCAAAAGAATTGAAAAGTCCCTCAGATGATCTCAAACTTTTAACCGCAGGGTGTGTAAATACTGTTAATGGTCTTCCGGGCCACAGGTGGCACTACTTCATTACGAGCGTTCAGTGGCATGCCTTTCTGATGACGTCAGGGGCGGCGAATGCAGCGGCCATTACACAGCGCGTTTATGAGGAAGGTCGGAAGCGCGGCGAGTCAACGAAAAAAATAACCAACGACAGGCAGTGGATCCCGTCAAACGACAGAAATCGGTTACCGCCAGCTGTAGATAAAAAACACGCGCGGTACGACATTTCGTGTTTAATGAGTTGATATCCGAGTGTAAGAGCAGTGGTGTGTCGCGGCGGCCCAGCGCAGCGCGTGAGTTGCTAGTGTTACATTAAACTGGAGTTCAGTCATCGAGCACTCATTGCTCATTTAATTACCGAAGAATCTGTTAAAAACACAACAGAACATCACCGGTGATGGATGATAAAGCGTTTACGAAAGAATTAGACCAATGGGTCGAACAGCTGAACGAGTGCAAACAGCTGACCGAGAACCAAGTGAGAACGCTCTGCGAGAAGGTAAAGAAAATGGCACTCTTGCCCATTATTAGCTCTTTTTTTTCCATTTAGACAACACAAATTGTTCTGTTCGAAATGATATGCAAGAAAACAATGTGTAGTTCATAAAAATGTCATTTTAGATTGTTTGAACGCCATTTTTATTTGATGAATGAGATTTGCAAACAATGAATGAGTTTTTTCGTACACCCACAGAGTTATACAAATTTGTAGACATTTTATTTAGCATTTGTTGTGGCTAGTTAGAAATACGAATTATTTAGAATTACATGTGGCTAATTTACATGTGCTCACCAAAACGATTTGAGATTACACTGTGGGATAATTTTTGTAGAGTTTTTTTTTCATAGTTTATACTGCAAAATATGATTGCTAAAACTCAACAGTAATCAGTAAAACAGGCTTTTTAAGTTCGAAATTGCAATATGTATTTTGTCTAATTCCAGACGTTTTTATTACAATAAAATGCATTTGCAGTTTTTAACTTTTAATTGAAGGACTCCAGCAAATTCACTGTATTTACTTTAAAACTCCACTACCACAATTGTGTTTACATGTGACAGATGTTACTTCATTAGACGATGTCTGATAAGATATCACCATGACTTTATAGATATATCCTTAAATGACAACGCTGAAGACTTCCTAAATCAATTTCTAGACAGTGTTTCGATGTATTGGATAGAATTAGGGCTGGGCGATTTGCCCTAAAATCTAAATCTTGATTGATTGTACATTTAAATTCGATTATGATTGAGTGATTATTTCGTTTATTTATTAATTTTTTTGCCCTCATAGTTAACTGACAAGTTTTGTACAGTGAATGTTTACAAATTACAAGTGAGAGATTTCTGAATGAAAAGTGCATTACTTGATTTTAAAATAATTGAAGGAAACACACACTAACTACTATCTATACTTAATTATTGATCATCAATGTTGAACAACTGAAATTAAATCACACATTGCCTGAAACAAACTTTTTTCTAATAAAAAAGTGAAAATAAATAACTTGAAACTTTTAAAAATATGTTTTTCCAATTTTTATCATATTAAAAAGTAGAAAATAAGCAGTATCTCTTCTAAATAAAATAACTTGTATATCCTGTAAATAATATGTTAAACAGTGCATTTTTTGTATCTTCTGTAAACAAATATTTTAATGTAAATAATATTTTTATGTAATAGAAAATATGCTGTCTCAAAGTTCTGTAGTGAGTGAGGCTCAAGAATCGGTCCATTATCCTACATGACCAGAGATCAGATCAGTGGCTGCAAACCCTTGACTCCACACGTGGTAGGGAAAGTACTTGGAAAAAAATTGACCTGCAAAAATTTTATTAATTATAGGTTCTGAATGTCGATTTCGATTTCTTTTCAATTAATCATCCAGCCCTAGATAGAATCTTTCTGAAGGGTAAGCAAATATCACCAAGTTAGTTCACCCAAAACTGAAAATTCTGTCGTTATTTACTCACACTTGTTACAAACTTGTCTGACTTTTTCTTCTGTTGAAATTGAAAAGCTGTAAACCTGAAGCTATCAACTTCCATAGTATTTGTAACTAGGCATGGGGCCCGTGTAAGATTTTGATGGTATGATAACCTTGGATAAGTGTATCACGGTATTATGATTATTACTGCTCTAAAATATTTTTTTTATACGTCTGGGTAAAAAAAACAAAAAAATTTCCCCCAATTGAATAAAATACATTTTATTTTAGGAAACATTTATAATGTCAAATCACTTTGGTCACATCATCGGCAGTATGTGTACTATGATGAGTGAAAAGCTTAGGTGCTGGCTCCAGACAGTGCAAAATACAACATACTCCAAAAAACAAAACCATATACTAGGGCTGGGCAATTAATTAAAAAAGTAATCGAAATCAACATTCAAAACCTAGAAACTTTTTAAATTACTTTCCCTATCACGTGTAAGGCTGATTTAAACTTCTGCGTTGAACGCACATAACCCACGCACCTCTCAAGAAATGTAACTACACGTCACATGTGTGCACTACATTGAAGATGATTGGAAGCTGCACTAGAGATTCCTTAAGGCACATATTTTCTTTTACATTAAGATTATTCACATAAAAAATATTTGTAATGCCCTGTTTAAAATCTTATATATTTACAGGATATACAAGAATTGTTTTTTTGAAAGAAAAACTAATTTTCTACTTTTTAATATGGAAAATGCTAAAAAAATTATTCAGTTTCTAAAAGGGCAAATTATTATTATTTTTTAAAGTTGCAGTTGGTTTCAGGCAATGTGTTTTAATTTCAGTTGTTCAACGTTGATGTTTAATAAATAATCATAGACAGTAGATAGATAGTGTGTGTTCCTCACTTATGATATGTGAGCATATTTACTGTACAAAACTTGTCGGTGAACTCTGAGGCCAAAAATAAATAAATGAAATAGATTATTAATCATAATCGAGTTAACATTCAATTAATCGAGATTTTGATTTAGGCAAGATTCCCCTAGCCCTTCAATATACTATTAGCAATGTTGACAGTAATGCGTGAGACAATAAATGCAAAAAAAAAAACACACATGTAGGCACAGATAGACAAGTACACAGTCAAAAAGGTGTACATAGTTTGACTGTTGGTGGAAAATGTTTTCAGGCAATATTGTTTAAGGTAAGGATTAAGTAATATTTTGGAACAGTAAACATGTCTGGCTCCCTTAATTCGTTTTAAACACAGATTTCTTTACAACACATTTTAAAAATGGCGGTAAACCTTGAAACCGGTTATTGTTCCATGCCCATTTATAACTATGGAACAGAGGTGTGAACTTACACTGGTCTCACAGTTCGGTTACGATTATCATGCCATCTATTCAGTTCAATTCAATATCTTGGTGCATTGACAATGCTTACCATACACAATTATATTTTTTTCTTTACAACACAAGAATTTTTTCTCATTAAAATCTATTTATATTTATATATTACTTGTAATACAATTTTGTCCTTGAACACAAGCAGTCAGGTATGTATACTGTACCTTCGGATTTGCTTGCTTAAAGAAAACACTTTTTTTATGTTTTAAACAAAACTCAAATACATGCAAAGAAGACACCAGGAGCATTTATAGCAAATATATTGAGGTAAATATTACCCCGCTTTTTGAGCTCTCTCAAGCGAGTTCTTACTCTCCTTTACTTGGTCATAGTCTTCACCCACTCAACAAAGGGCTGCAATTGGCTCTAAAATGGTCAGCGCTGTTCACCGATGAATGACATGGGAAGAACAGCCGCGATTGTAGTCTATGTGCATAATGCGTAGTTCTCACGTGTAATCATAGACGTGGTGGAGAACTCTCAGTTCAGACACGCTCGTCTGCACTTTAATATGGTAATATTTTTTAATGACACTGTATAACAATAATTAATATTTATACAGTACTGTGACGGTTAGAGTTAGGGTGGTGGTGGATGTTAAAAATACAATTTATTGGGTAATTTAATAGATGACATAAATAATACTCTGTACAACTACTGTTTTTACAGTGCTTTGACGGTTGGGTGTAGGGTTGGGGTGGGGATAGACATTAATAAAATACAATAAATGGGAAATTTTATAAATAATTCTCGTTAACTTCCGGCCGCAACCATATCCGATCTAGCAACAACCTGTGTCTGGATCCACATGTATTGCTTTTAACAGCCAAAAAGTTGCCTCACAAACACGCCAGCGGGTCAAATGTCCAAAGTGAGAGAAAGAGAGAAGAGAGGCAGAGATGTAGTTTTACAGCTTTTATTTTCGTAGTTTCCTAGTAGTGAAATAGCGGCTCGTGTGCTGTATCTTCAGTGCTAGTGAAAGGCACAAATTATCTGTTTTTTTAAGTAGCTGGAGTGTTTTATTTACTTGCCCTCATGGACCTCCTTTACCATAGTAAGCTACCACGACATAGCGCATAGGAGATAAATGATGTAATATAAATGATGTAATAACCGGTTATGATCTTACTGAACCGATATCGAATTGTCCGCGTCTGCATCATGGTGCACCGAAGATGCAATTAATTTTGACACCCCTACTATAGAAGTCAATGGTTTACGTTTTTTGGCCTACTTTTAAATATCATCTTTTATGTTCAACAGAAGAAAGAAAGTCACAAAGGTTTAGAACAACTTCTAAATAGTGTAAATAGTAAGTAAATCTTGAGTACATTTTAAATTTGAGGTGAACTATCCCTTTAAATCATCTAGCGAATAGGTGCATTCTTGGGATAAGGAACATAAAGCCAATGACATGTAGTATGGCGTTTGAAGTATTATTGTAGCTTTTTATAAAAAAAAAGTTTCTTCATCTTAATATAATGAGGCCACAAGTGTTATTTCTAAAACAATTTCATTAGAAGCCATTATTCGCTTGTATGACCTAACCCTGACATCAAATGTTGCCAATCAGCAAAAATTTTCAGTATCAATTTACTTCACTTAACGGTAACTTCCAACAAATCAATAGTCAAAGTAATATTTAGTATGGAGCAATATCTTGCATTGTGTGATATTGCTTCATGTAGGGACAAGTTATTTTTTAATAACTCTGCTACAACATGCAGTGCTAATGTTTTGAATGTTAGCTCTTCAGGATGAGCAGAGACACATGCCTTTATTTGTTTAGTTGGACAAGGAGTCTTTATATAACAAAATGCTTTTTGTTCCAAGTTTGCTGTTTCTGTACTATTTAAGATTGTCAGACAGCCGCCTTTGGTCACTGCATCACAAGTGAAGGAAAAATGTAAAAATAGCCCTGGCTGTATAACTATAATACCTTTCCTTAGCATGTAGTTCATCTGTACTGGCCTAAATCTGTCCACGTTTTACTACTCACAATCATGTACCGCGTTAAAAGGGGTTAAAGTAAAACTGTTTTCGCTGCTGTTCTAAATAGAATTGGGTCTCCATGGAAACACACTCATACTGTCTCCATGGTGATGGGGGTTGTTCTCTCAGCAAATATTGATTTGATTTTTACAGCGATACAGAGTGCACAGACATGCACATCCATCAGATAAGCACTTTTGTATCTTTTAATATTTCATGCTTTATGACTACTTTTCTGCATGTTTAAACTCTGCTTGTTGTCCTGAGAAATGTCAGCATCTTCTAGCCTTTGTGAAAATGTGCACACACACACACACATTAAATGCATTTCCTATTGGATATTTTCTTCTCATATATCAGGATTGTTTTTCCAGTAAAGGCAAGTTTGATTTCACCGAAATGCAGTGCAGTTCAAAAAAGAAGTGCATTTTTTCCTCCATTTTCTGCTTGAAGTTTAAGCTTGCTAGTGGTGCCCTTAGAAAATGATTTACTAGATTTTTTAAGGTCACTGGTTGCAAACAATTTATATAGCTGAATTTTAAACAAATAAATAAAGTTTATTAATTCTTAAATTTATTTAAATTTAGCTCATATACATGTTTTGCAACTAGTTACCCGAAAACATTTGTAAATCCAATAAAGATTCACTGATTAAATCACTTAGGTCAAAAATAAGTTATGTCAAGTTAGGTCAAAATTTAATGTTATACCAACAGAAAAAAACAGGCAGTAAAAAGTTAGATATCGTAAAAATAAGTACAACTGAGAATTGCTAACTAAAACTAAATGAATTACTCCATATTATGGTTGCTAAAGTTACTCAGTTAAGACAGTTGATTCTTGTTACTTAAAAGGCAAGGTAAGTTTATTTATATAGCACATTTCATACGCAATGATAAGTCAAAGTGCTTTACATAAACCGGCATAAAAGAAACAAGAAAATAAAAACAACAAAGAATGAAATTATGAAAAACAAAATAAAATGTGTTAAAACAGGTTATAAAAGAATGACAATGAAAGACAGTAGTGCAATCTTTCGGACGTAGCACAGTGCTCATTCGGTTAAAGCACAGCTAAACAAATGTGTTTTAAGTCTTGATTTAAATTATGTTAGAGCACATCTGATCATTTCTGGAAACTGATTCTAGCAGCGGGGGGTGCAGTAGCTGAAGGCGGATTCACCCTGCTTTGACTGAACTCTTGGAATTTCTAGTTTCTGTTAGGTCTGTTTTAGAATCTGTTAGGCTTGTATTCAGTGAGCATATCTGTAATGTATTGAGGTCTGAGGTCCTTTAGTGGTTTATAGACAAGTAATAATACTTTACAATCTGTTCTGAATGTAACTGGGAGCCAGTGTAAGGACCTGAGGACAGATGTGATGTGCCTGGTTTTTCTGGTTCTGCTCAGAATCCTGGCAGCAGTGTTCTGCAACTGTCTGGCTGTCTTTTTGGAAAGGCCAGTGAGGAGTCCATTACAGTTCTCCATCTTGCTGGTGATAAAAGCATCAACAAGATCTCACTGGAAAGCATCTATCTTGCTATGTTTTTGAGATGGTATGCTGATTTAGTTACTACTTTGCAAGGTTTCCGATACATTCATTTTTCCATGGCGGGGCCCGGCGCCAAAATTCATCCCACCACAGCTACATTACAGCTTCTCATTCAAAACATTGTCATTGTCATTTTTTTTTAAAGCGGGTTATTATCGCAACAAAACGTATTAAAAGGTAAGTGAATTATAACAGAGCAAACTTTTCTGTAATCGTAGTAGTGCAGTGCGTCATTTGTTTAACCCTTTAAGGTGACATGCTGGCTGACTGACTGACTGACTGACAGGTGTGTGATTTGTGAGGCCAGCAAACACGGCGTATAGCTTTCAGTTAGGATGAACACAGTTTCCATAATTATACTTTATTTATAGATAAAGGTCTATGGCTCTGCATACAACAAACAAAGACTTTATCTTCTGGAGTTTATAGCCGTTTCACTTTACCTCAGGACGCATAAATGCCGCTCTGTAGGTCTGTTGGAGACGTTCATAAATATTCCTAGCAAATCTATTGGAGACATATTCACTACGTAAACACGCAAAAATTGCACTTGAGCAGCGTATATTTGAGGGCGTGCAAGAAGTTTTGTGCACGAATCCTAGCGCAAGCAAAAAGATCTGCATGCTCGTATTACACAAATCCGATCTCGACTTGTAATACTGCGTCATGACATAGGTAGTTTTAGATCAAAAGGCCTGCCGCCACAGCTGGAAAAAATCCTAGAGGAAACACTGCTTTGACATGACTGTTGAAACTTAGATCTGACTCCAGAATCACACCAAGGTTCTTGACCTTATTTTTTGCTGTTTGACGCTTAGAGCTAAGGTACACATTCACCTTGAGAACCTCATCTCTACCGAATACCGGTTTATTAAGACTTTAGGATGGATTTTAAGATCTTGTAGAAAACCAATGGAAGATTTGATGAATGAACATTCTTTTTGGAGAAAAGGGGCTAAAACGATTATTTTGATAATGTCAAATGCAAAGCTACTAGCACTGCCTGTAGCTATTTATAACGTATCACAACGTATCAAAATAAAATACTGATATGATTCTACATTGTGTGGCTTTTAGTTCTAATTCTCAGCCAAGAGAAGCTTTCACTGCTTCTCCAGTGAAAAGAGGAGAAAATAATGGGGAATATACCAGTGGAGGTATTAAACTTCTTAAAGACCTGCGTCTTTGTTTTCTCCACCATAGCCCTGATGTCTGTGAGGCTTTTAGTAGAGCACAGTTACTGAGAGTGCTTACAGTTGCCAGTGAACATAACCACAGACTTAAAGGTCTCATGAAGTGCTTTGAAATGTGGATTTTTCTTTTTATTCAATGTTTGACGTAATCTCAGACAGAGTAGCTGTACTGCCTTTTTAAAGACAACCAATCGTGTTTAGTTTATCACAACTCTGTCAGTCAGAGCTATTGAGCTCAACCACATACGACTAATGACAGCTTCAGTCTTTAGTGACATTGAATGGGATTCACCATTTCTTTGCTTTTAAAATACAGTTATCTGTGCAATTCAAATATGTTTTGTGGTCTGTGCCGACTTGTGCATATGATCTGGTCTGTTCTGCATCTCTGGGCTTAACCCAACTGTACCTGCGAGTTGTGCTGGTTCATGTGACACTAATGCAAAAGCAGAAGCATTCACCTCAAAGGAAATCATATTTACACTGTCTGTATCCCTGTGTAGTACTATTCAACAAATAAAAATTGCATTACGAAAATGTCAAAATGACTATTTACCATTTTATTTTTATTTATTTTTGCTTTTTTTTTTAAGTCGAGCCCTCAGTTTGAATACTCTTTGATGTGAATAAATGACCAATTTCAGTTTCAGCAATAGCACCTTGATGTGTGGGATGTATCAAATACGAGAGAGCATTTGATTGGTTAAAAGACTAGATGATAAACCGAAGTGTAAGTTGATGTCAAATAGTGTTAATACATTTTGCTTGGAGTGACACTTATTTAAATGCTTGATTTTGGTTTCACATGGACTTTAAACCAAAGCTTGTGATTTTAACTTGTATTTTATTTAATCTTTTTTCCCCCAGTATAAATAGCAACAGTTAATGCTAGTAGATCATTGAATACAACAAACCTGATTTCATGAATGCACAATAAAAATAATACATAATTGTAAAATAATAACCTTCGCCATCTGTCATTTGCATCTGAAAATATAATCACAGATGAGCTTGATACATTGATGCAATGTGATACGGATGAGCTGTGATGCACTCATCGTGCTTGCCTGGTTACTTAGTAAAGTAACAGAATATTAAGTAACCTCTTTTATCAGCAAGACACACAAGAAGACAATGGCTGTATTGTTTGATCAGGTCACAATGTGTGTTGAAAATGGTTTAAAGATTCAGTTGTGTGGAACATGGCTCAACAAAGGCTGCTTTTTGTGCTTGATCTTGGTACTGATGCAATGAAGGCTTTCACAACATTCACCTTAACTTTTACTGTGACTGATGCACAATCCTGTTTTTCCCCTCAGGCTAAAGAGATTCTTACTAAGGAGTCCAATGTACAAGAAGTGCGTTGTCCCGTCACGGTGTGCGGAGATGTGCACGGCCAGTTTCATGACCTAATGGAGCTCTTCAGAATTGGAGGGAAGTCACCCGACACCAACTATCTGTTTATGGGTGACTATGTAGACAGAGGATATTACTCGGTGGAAACAGTAACACTTCTTGTTGCACTAAAGGTATGCTTTCTGTTTGCCATGATGGTCTTGCCAACGTTTGAGACATGTAAAGAACTAATTTGTTTACATGACTTCTTTGCAGGTTCGCTATCCAGAACGCATTACGATATTGCGGGGAAACCACGAGAGCAGACAGATCACACAGGTGTATGGTTTCTATGACGAGTGCTTGAGGAAATATGGCAACGCAAACGTCTGGAAATACTTTACAGACCTTTTTGATTACCTTCCCCTCACAGCCCTGGTAGATGGCCAGGTAAGGAACCCTGCTCTTCTGAGAAATGTGGATTTTAAGTAGAGCATCGCATATCGTAACGTGATCATTTGCAATAGAGCCCTGCATTTGAGCCCGTTTTGAGTCAATTTTCACATCATAGCTAGCACACATCGGGCTTTGGGCCTGCTTTAGAAAAAACTTTTTAAAAAATCACCAATGGTGAACTTAAAGCTGAAAAATGCTAGAGGAAGGGCAAACTTTTCAAATAGTGACAACCTAAATGATGAGCCAACTGTTTATGCACAATGCACTTGTAAGTTAAATTGACTAAACTTACTGTGGACCATATACTGCTTGAATATCGATGTCACTTAAACTAAAACTTAAAAAAAGAACACAAAAAACCCCTTCAAATATTTCTCTAAAATATTCTGATAAAACGAAAAACATTAATTTTCTATTCAATACAAATATGGTCTATTTTATTGGCTGTAACAGTATAAGATGTTTGGCAGAATAAAGAAACTTACATATTGCACCTTTAATGTAGAAGTAGCTCAGACTCGCTCATTTTGAGGCGGGAACCAGCGGACGTGCAACAACTTTAATTATAAGGTAAACACAAAACAACCGTTTCCATCTGAGGCTCCCGTAGACTCTACACTTGTAAACACTCGCTCTATCTGGCTCACGTGGCTTTTACCCCAAATCGCAATGTATATCGCTGAATAACAAAATGTTGCAACCTTAAATTTTCCTATATTGTGCAGCCCTAATTTTAAGAATAATGGTAGAGTGTTTCTTTTTACTTTCCACAAAAAGCAAGCTACGATTTTATAGTCGGCCAGAGGAACTGTTAATAACTTTTATTTCTTTATATACCAGATCTTCTGTCTGCATGGTGGACTCTCTCCGTCCATAGACACACTGGATCACATTCGTGCACTGGATCGTCTGCAGGAGGTGCCGCATGAGGTCAGTAAAACTACGAATTACATCCTCATACTGGAACCTTGAAGAAACATCACTCCCTGATAGAAGTACTTCACTGTTTGCATGCTAGCAGTAGAAATGTTTTCGTTTTGGTCTGTGTGACAGCCAGCCAAAACACAGTTCAGATTTTACACCACCCCCTTTAATACAACAACACAGAGATTCGATCAGCAGTTTAAACAAAATCCCTGGAGCTGTTAAAAGTCCAGCAGATGCGTTTGCCTGGACAAAAGGTACAGTGTTCATTTAAAAAACATGTTTTTAAGCATCAATACAGTGTTGTTTAGATTTATGTTTGTACTTTACAATGTGTTCAATTTAATATTTCTGTCTAAGCCAGTGTCAAACAATAGTTTATATAAAAATTAGGGCTATCAATTGATTTAAAAAAATTTACTAATTAATTACACTTTTTTTTGTGTGATTAATCATGATTAATCACGAATAAAAGAAATCCAAAATACAGGCATTGCAAATATAGAAATTGAAAAATTATAATAATAAAGTATTGAATACAAACAATTGTATTCATTGTAAAGTTGTATTGCGAGTTGAGAACATTAATTATAAAGTAGAAACAATTTAGCTTTGTCCTCCTTAACATTCCGTCACCTTGGAATTATAAGGTTCTCTCTGCGTTCTGAATGATTTTGAGATATTAAGCTTCAAAGTTTTTGCATTCCATACCAAACAGTATGTGTAACATTTTTTTTTATTTTTATAAAAGGTCTTAATGTAAACAACTTATAAAAAAAAATCTCAATGTAAATAAGTTGTCATTTAATAAGAATGTCAATAACTCAATTTTGACAAAAATGTCAGATAGAACCTTATAATTCTAAGGTGACGATTTACCCAGTTGCTAAGACAGACCAGTCTATTGACATTATCCGTGACCAAACACACACACACACACACACACACACACACACAGAGAGAGAGAGCAAGCACTCCCTTCAGATCATTAACATGCACGATCAAATCAAATTTGGTTAAATTAAGCGTTCTAAAGTATGGCTTTTTTTCTCAATCAAGGATTCTGACACATCAACGTGAAGCAGACGCTTTACAAAAGTTGCGTGTGGTGTGAAAACATGTCAAACTTAATGATACATTTGAGGGCTCTTGGAGTCAATTTGAAGAGGAATGGGCTGTCTTTGACAGCTTGCGACATCATCTGGCGCTTTCACTGAGTACATTTACATGGATCCTTATTCTCCTTTATCCATATTTCTTTGCACATTAAAAACACGCAGGGCTGGAGCAAGCTGAACTAGCGCTGTAGGCAAACAGTGATCACGCCGCCCTCAACCCAAAAGTGAAATAGAAACTTACCGGTTTGCGGATAAAAGTGAGGACCGGGAGGTAGGGGGTGGGTGGGTGTGACCCTAAAAACACTGTGCAACTGCAAAAGTTTAAATCATTTTTGTAAAATGCATTTGACACATCAAAATCAAACATTTGGGGTTTTAACCCATGTATAGCAGCATTGTAACGATAAAAAGCTGGTTGAATGCTTTTCTGAGGAATGCAAATAGAAGCCTGTCTTGTGAGTACATGTCAGCCTTGCAAACACAATCGATAGCATCATAAAGCTTATGAAATAAGATCATCTATCATGATCAGTTATTCATTGCAGATCATTTCTGATTGCCTGTGTTTGATCTGCCCTCTGTAGAGAGCTAAAGCACTTTACTGCATGAGGAAATGTTGCAGAAGGGTTTTCTGCTGCTGTAAGGCACAGAAGGTTTGCAGGAAATTGAAAAACTGTTGAAACAGAAACAAATTCTGTGTGAGCTGCTCTTTATTTACACATCATAGAACTAGTTGAACAATAGCAATCAAGTATCTTATATTTGTAGATTCCTTTCCGATATCTGTCCATTATTCGGCGAAACTACTTCAAATGATTCTAACTAGAGCTGCACAATATATCCTCCTGGGTGACTGAGCTCCTCTTCCTCTCCCTATCTATAAGGGTGCGCCCTGCCACCTTGCGAAGGAAACTCATTTCGGCCGCTTGTATCTGAGATCATTTACTTTCAGTCATGACCCAAAGCTCATGACCATGAGTGAGAGTAGGAAAATAGATTGACCGGTAAATCGAGAGCTTTGCCTCTCGGCTCAGCTCTTTTACCACAACGGACTGATACATCGTCCACATTACTGCTGCGGCTGCACCAATCTACCTTTCTATGTCACGTTCCATCTTTCTCTCACTCGTGAACAAAACCCCAAGATACTTGAACTCCATCTAGGGTAAGGACTTTTTTCCAACCTGGAGATGGCAAACCACCTTTTTCCGGTGGAGCACCATGGTCTTGCACTTGGAGGTGCTGATTCTCGTTCCAGCTGAATCACACTCAGCAGCAAACCGCCCCAGTGCATGCTGTAGGTCCATGTTTGATGAAGCCAACAGAACTAAATCATCTGTGTTTTAAAGAGAGGAACCCCATCCAGCCCAAGGCTGCGCTTTTAGGTTCTGTAAAAATTATGAACAGATTTGGTGACAAAGGATAGCCCTGCCAGTCCAACATGCACTGGAAACAAGTTTAACTTATTACTGGCAATGCAAACCAAACTTCTACTCTGTTCATACAGGGACGAGACAGCCCTTTATAGAGCGCCTCTGACCCCAGACTCCCAGAGCACCCTCCACAGAATGCCACAAGAATTTATGTTTGTAAATTAAAGACATTTTAATAAAGACTATAAAGTGCTATTTTTTTACTTTTGATCATTTGACTTTATGCACTTTAATACTTTTACACCGTTTATTTTATTTGTATCTTTGCTACTATATTTATTAATGCTTGTAATTTGGTTTATTATATTTTATGCATATGTACTGGCCTACAAAATCATCCCAATCAGTCGAAAAGTTACAAATTCTTTCCAAATAGAAGCATTCAAGTCATCTAGGAAAATTATACTTTAATAATGCAATATGTATTGCAGAAAAACTAAGTATTGCAATGATGTTTCTGTCCCAATATTGTGCAGCTCTAATTCTAACCAATCCATTTCAGCCTCTTGTTGATTTACTATGCAAATTCAGAAGTTGTATAGATGATTATTCTAAATCGATTAATTTGCTAAGCTTATTATTAAAAATTCTGTTACTTAGGGCGTACTCTCACTATGCTATCCGAACCGTGCACAGGCCCGTTTCCCGGATCGTTTGAAAAGTGTGAGTGCTCCGAATCGGGCTCAGGCACGGTTCGGTTGGCCGGCCCTGGCCCTGTTGGAAGATGTGGACCAGAGCACAGTTTACTTGGGCCGCTTGTAGTGTGAGTGCAAAGCATGCCTGAGCCCGAAATTGAACACGAGACGTGACTTAAGGGACTGTTTCATATGGATTTATTAATCATTCTTCCTGGTTAATGAACGCAATCTGTTGTAGATTATTAAAGACGAAAACCCCTCACTGCACAACAGCTGCACCTTTAGCAAACCACCTAATTCCTGCAGCATGAGGACTTTGATTGTTTATGAGCATCAAAAGTGACTGATTTGTTCGGCGAAATATTTGACTGCGTGTCACTGCATCCCAAATGACTAAATATAACTAAAGAAATCTCCACTGTGCTGGGCGAGAGCGTTTGCTGAACAGCGCATCATCGATGACGTAAGCGTGCTCGGGCCCGAATGTAATGAGTGCGGGCCGTTGGGGGAGACGGGAGGGGGGACAAGCGTGCTTCGGCACGGTTCAAGGCAACTGTACATAGTGTAAGTTAGTGTTTAGTGTTTGTCTCGGGTCAGTGTGAGTCCTGATACGCACAGTGGTGAGGCAAATTTATGAAGCAGCTTCAGCTCTCACACTCATTCTCATGAGCTTTTCTCTACTCTTATCAAGATCACATTCATGGGTTTTGAGCGGAGCCCTTGTGACTGTTCAGCAGTGTACCTTGTCTCTTCTGCTTTTATTAGCTCAGATGAAGTAACCAAGATACCAGCTGTACTTGTAAATGCCAGGAGTAATTAAAGTGTGTTTAAAATATATGGCCTCTATAAAATGTTCTCATGAAAGCGTTCACTGCTTCAGTGGGAATTAGTTTGTAAGTGTATATGTGTGTGTGTTTCAGGGACCGATGTGTGATCTGCTGTGGTCGGACCCTGATGATCGCGGTGGCTGGGGAATCTCTCCACGAGGAGCCGGTTACACCTTTGGGCAGGACATTTCAGAGACCTTCAACCACGCTAATGGCCTTACACTGGTGTCCCGTGCTCATCAGCTGGTCATGGAGGTGAGGTCTACAAATTAACTCATCATAAGCCTTAAGAGGAGTCAAGATCAGATCTTATAAACCGGTATAATGTATATTTAAAAAATCATGTAAATATTTTTTTTACAGGGTTACAACTGGTGTCATGATAGGAATGTCGTCACTATCTTCAGTGCACCAAACTACTGCTATCGCTGTGGCAACCAGGCAGCCATTATGGAACTGGATGATACTCTTAAATATTCGTTGTAAGTAACATCTCTTTTAAAGATGTATTGTCTAGAACCGTGTTTCTCAACCACATTCCTGGAGGACAACCAACACTGCATGTTTTGGATGTCTCTTTTATCTGCCACACACATAACAGGCGTTTCTGTCTCTGCTAATTAGCTGATGATCTCAAACAGGTCTGTTTGGTTAAGTAGACATGGAAAATGTGCAGAGCTGCTGGTTCTCCAGTAGATTTGTTGAGAAACGCTGATCTAGAATATGAAGGTTGATTGCCAACAAGTAGGAATGCTCATTTCGGCTAATTTTGTCAACCGACAACCGCCGCTCATTAGCCGAATTAACGGTTAACTGGTCAGACAAAAAAATTGATGCATCTGTTTTGTGTCTAACACATTACATATTGCTTTTTAAAATACTGATTTATTTTAACATGTAAACAACAGAACATATTAACAACTGCACATTTTCAAGTACCTGCAGTGTTTCCAGCAGCATATAAAAACAGATTACAAAACGAAAACACTAACTGAATTCTTCTTTGTCCAATAATGTGTTTTTTTTTGTCAAATAAAAATAGCAGGCTACCACAAATCGATTGCTCCATGGAAAATATGCATTTAATCAATGGAAACCCCGCCTCTGCTTTTATTTGATTGAAGAAAGAAAAAGATGCAACTGACTTAACACATTTTTTCCACTCAGTTTACTTTTTTC
Source organism: Danio tinwini (assembly GCA_903798205.1). NCBI lineage: Eukaryota > Metazoa > Chordata > Actinopteri > Cypriniformes > Danionidae > Danio > Danio tinwini. The sequence continues at coordinate 1,099,601 of CAIGQZ010015273.1, forward strand.
AACTGCGAGCACACAGTGCGCAACAACAAAAAATGTAAGGTATGCAGGGTTCCGCAAAACACTCGCGGCCGTTAGTAAACTATTCAAATGATGCCCGTCTTGACACAAAAAACCTGTTCGCTGTGATCTGTTCCAAAGAGCATAGAATTACCAAGAGGCGACACACTAGTGCAATTTGGGAAACAGCCAGTAGATGGTGCGGTGGCCATTTTGGTGGCCATTTTGGACTCCCAATAGAACAACAGCATATTATTAGTCTGTAAAATAAACTATTAAAAGTGCTGATGATTGTGATAGTAAGTGTTGTATTGTCATCTTTCAGGTTGTATCTCAGCTTTAATGCGCTTTTTAAATAAAAAAATAAAGCAGCTGCTTGCCATCGTGACAGCAATAAGATTCAATGGGCAGCCGATCGCTTTTACTCAAAAATGGCAGAACCCGGGGCTGTTGCTGGGCACTGCTGTTGCAATGGAACGTTCTATTGAGTGTCTCCTCTTGGTCATTCTAAGCTCTTTGTCGGTTCCTTATGCAGCCGAACTTTAAAAATATATGTAATGTTTTTTTTTTTAATCATTTAACTGATACCATTAATCGGCTAAAAACGCATCCTTTCAGTTAACGGTTAATCGGTTATTGTGAGACTCCCTACCAATAAGTAAAAAAGCTCTTTGTTTAAAATGTAGTCTTGTTAGATGTACTTTTTAGATCTTTAGAATATTTAGGCAGCCTTGCTTTGTAGTTGGGGATAGTTCACCCAAAAATAAACATTTGCTCACCATTTTCTCAGCCTCAGTTGATTCTATACCTGCTTGAGTTTTCTTTTTCGTTGACCGTGAAATAGGTTGTTTTGAAGACAGTTACATACCTGTATTTATTGACTTTTGTAGTGTTTTTTTTTTTTACGATGGAAGTCAATGGTCACAGGTCTCCAACGTTTGTTTTTGTTCAGATGAAAGAAACTTGAATAGGTTTGTGACGAGTGAAGGGTAAGTAAATTATGTTTTGGGTGAACTATATTTTTTGTCATTTAAGCATCGTTTTAGTAACTGGAATTAATCACATTTGATTTTGCTCTTGATGATTAAATTCATATTCAGTTATTTGGACAGTGTAAACAAACAAACGGTGTAGTTGAGGTCCATGTTTGGAAATGCTAGAGGACATCACTGATGGGTTTATCAGAGTTCATCACTGACAAATTTAGTCATAGCAAACACTGCAGAGAACACAGACCGTATCTATTTCGGAGTAGAATATCTGGATATTGCTAAGCTTTACCTTTCATGTTCATGTGCGTTTTCACATACTCAGTTCTTCCACAATGTAGATAGAGCAGGTTAATTATAGCAAAGAATTTGTAAAGCACCAGAAAAAAACATGACTGATTTCTCACATCTTATATTGTGAGTTTATTAATATTTATAAAGGTCCCGTGTAGTGCTTTGAAATATGCATTTTTATTCGATGTTTGATAATTTCAACCAAGACATGATGAAATGGTCATGATGGACATAGAATGGCTCTTAAAACAAAACACTATTGGCTGTTTTTATTTATTTTTTTTTTTATTACCACTCTGCCAGTGAGAGTGGTTGAGCTCAAGTGCATCAAATGAAAAACAAATGAAAAGCGTCTTAAAGGGGACGGTGCATCTCAGATACTATTGAGCATTTGATTGGTTAGAAAATCACTATCTTGATTTGACCCTACACCCGATCTTAATTCAGCTTTTCTACAATTTAGCCAATTATATTTTCAAGGCCAGGAGAGAAGCATAAAGGCAGACCCACAAGTCTTCACATTTTATATTTGTCGCTCAGCAACATAGACCCCTCCAAATGGTGTCAAAATACTCTATATGTAAGGCCGGGAAATCACGCATGAGCTGATGCACAATTTGTTTACTACCCAAAGGACACGCACATGCCCACCAATGTAGTCTACTTTAGTGAGCAGAACCTGCATAGGCTGTTCATAACAGGTAATAAAGCTGTGAATAACGTTCAGATCGTTGCACAGAGCGTTGTTCGGGAGCTGCACGGGAACTATGCTTTGCATGTATGTTTTTTTATTTTCTCAGTGACAGCACAGATGAGCCGCACTCGGCAGTGAAAGTAAAACCATAAGCACGCACATCATTTAAATGATCATATTGCATATTAGAGTTATGATTGTGACAAGCATCTCATGTTTTTTTCTTTTGTAGCGAATACAATGTGTTGTGCATGAAAATTAATGTTTACTGGGTCTGTACAACTAGCCTATACAATGTTTAATCTAATGCAAGAGTTGAATCTGATAACGACAAATGTCTCATTTTATCAGTAAAAACTATTGCCTAATAATGTTGTCAGTGACAAAGCATAAGTCTCAACCATAATAATTCAACTTTAGCGTTATGAATAGTTGTATTCTGATGTAATCACTCTATTGTCAATTAATGACCAGGACCTATTTAAAGTATTTAAGTTCACCATTCCAAGTCTATACAAAGTTTAGCATTTTAACCAGTGGACCTACACATAGGCCTAATATTATCATTGTTGTTTTACCATATGTTTGAGAATTAACTGTAATAGCCCACTCATATTACCCTTTATTTTACCTCTACAGAATCGTGAGAAAATCGTGATCTTGATTTTTAAGCAAAAACAAATCGTGATTCTCATTTTAGCCAGAATCGTGCAGCCCTAGTTGTGATGTCATGAGAAACTATAGTGTGAGGTGACATAAATAAAACCGTTGATCCATTTGGGCGGAGGTCCCAAACTACAAGCTTTACATGTTTATATCAGTTTTACATCTTCTAAATGCAAATTGTCACTTTATGGGGCACACTAGCTCATAGATATCCTAAAAACAAGTAATACTGATACTAATTTCATGGGACCTTTAAAACTAAAATATTTTACTACCAAATTCAGATTCCTGCCAATGCAAACAGCCTCAAGTTTTATTCTCACTGCTTTAATTATAGTCAAGTATGAAACTGTCAACAAACTGGAAAGCATTTTCTGAACACTCCCCCATCTGCCATTGGTTGCCCCGAACTAACATGATTGGTTGAAATAATGCTGCTGTTTTGGAATGTTCAAGTAAACAGAGCAGTGTGTTTACAGCACCATTGTTAAAGCCCTTAGGCAAATCAACCTACAGGCGTCTCTGCATATTCTAAAGCAGGACAGGAGAGAAAAGAAAGACTGACTGTTGTAGTAATGAGACTAAAATACTCCATTACTTTGAGGTAAAATGATTGCTTAATGCCAAAAAAAAAGGATCATAAAATAGATTCATTTTCAACTATTCTAAGAATATCTTATTGGCCTTTCATTGTGGTTTTGGAATGGAGTGTGAGATTTAAACAGACTTTACATTTAAGGTGCATTTCTTTTCTTTCTTTTCCCCCTTCAGTCTTCAGTTTGATCCTGCTCCTCGACGTGGAGAGCCTCACGTCACCCGCCGCACCCCGGACTACTTCCTATAAGTGAGCACTGGCCTGCCGTGAGAGACCTCTGATGACAAATCCAAACATGTATACATCTATTCATCCAATGTGTATATAAGACGGGGGATATGTTCTGATACAACAACACTAACACGGACCAAAATGTGCCATACAAGCATCTAATGCCCAAATCCGATCGCTCTGTCTCAATACTGCTACAAAGTGTCTCGTTTTAGCCTCTAGTGCAAATTGCCTGCTGTATACAATGAATAGAGATGTTCCCTTCATTCTTGAATTGTAAATTAAAAAAAGAAACAAAACGAAAAAAAAAAATGTTAAGTGACTAGCATTCTCTCTCACAGTATCACTGGAATAAAAACGTCCTTTAAGTTGGCAATGCCAGGCATGTGAAGAAAAAAAAAAACAATAACATTTTTATACAAGTGCACAAGCTGACATTCTTTCCTGTATCTTCACCAAAAAAAGAAATAAAAATAAAATGTAAACAAAAATGCTATTGGGAAGGAATGTTGAAAGCAAAAGACGTGCCTCTTCCATTTTGGGAGTGTACACACACACACACCACACGCGCAGACATACATACACATACATATATGGACTTTATCTGACTGTCCCACTTTGTCTACTCTTTACCATTTTCTTTTCTTTTGTGTTTCCTGTCTTCTGTGTATTTGTCAATAAGTGATTAGACTCTTCTTTGGTGTATTTGAACTAATAAAGAACTTTTAATCGCAAGCTACTCCCAAACCGTACACTAGTTGTGCTTTTATTTCGAAACTAACCCAGTCTGGGTATAAACAATCATTGTGTAAAGCGGAACAAGATGTCCAACAAGAAATGCGTTTATTTTTTAGCTTTCATGAAGAATAAGATTGAAATGAGACGGGGTTAGTAGTATAGAACGAAGATGTCCAAACTAGGGCCCGCGGGCCAAATATGGCCCATGAAAACCTTTGATTTGGCCCTCCATCCCATCTGAGAAGAGAGAGAGAAAAATGGGGACATTTTGGGGGGAATGCCTTTAACAGAGATTATATTTTATAATTGAACATAACTTTAGTTTTTTTTTTTAAAAGCAAACTGAAATGTTTCAATTAAATGTTGTGAATAAATCAGATTAAAGTCATTTGATGAATAGCGGACTTTGCAGAAGATGTCAGCAAGCGAATAAAGGCAAAGTGTATTTTTTAGTGTTATAAATGGGATTGTTCATGTTTTTTTTATTGTAAGATGTTCATTATAAAATGTACAAAAATATATAATTATTGATACAATTAAAATATTTTAAATGTATTAAATTATATAATGCATTATAATAATAAATTAGGAAATTACATTGACAACTTAACAGTTTGGTATATTTACCTTCGGCCCACCCCCTCAATCAAGTTTTGTTTTTGGCCCTTCATAAGAAAAAGTTTGAGCACCCCTAGTATAGAACATTGTTACTCTACTGATTCTTGAAACACTGCACAAAACCTGACTACCATTTAGAACTGCTATTAAGTTTAAAAATAGAGGGAGAGCGGGAACGAAAATAGCAAAGGAATTTCTTTTAATCCTTGACAACATTTGCTTTACAGGTTATAACAGCGCATTTAGCAAGCAATCCTTGATTGAGCTGCCAAATATGTCATTTTGAGACCGTGTCGTGCAGTTAGCTCAATTTCAGATTTTAATGACCTGTTTCCACTGAGTGGTACACGTCGGTAAATTTTTTTTTATGGCCGTTTCCACTGTCAAAAGTTACGAAAAAAGTGAACCGTACCACTTTTTAGTGGTTCGCTAAACCCATGAATGACCCGTACAGCATTAAGGTTATTTGCGCACTGAAACCGAAATTTTCATCCGCAATTTTTGCACGTTAAAAAATAAATTCGAGCTTACCTACCTCTGAAACTTTCGTCTGTCATAAAAATGAAACAAAAAAATCCTGGTTCGTCTTCATTTTTTTCTTGCTTTTCGCATTCGAAAAATCGATTTGGTTTGTGTTTTGACAGTTCAGAGCCACCGTACAAGCTAAAAACTAAATATACAATGTCGCCACTTGAGCCACAGATAACTTTGACAAACACGGTGCATAAAATAAAGACAGAATGTGGCGGACAGCTATATGCTGAATTCAGTGACTGGTGCACTTCACTGCTGCTGCTTGGTGTGTGTGTCCATATTTGACGTATTGCCTAGAGACTTTATAATAGAAAGCAAGGTCCGCTTTCTGTCTGTTGCTTCGACTTGTCAACACAGCTGCAGCCTATTATAATGTCTATAGGTACTGCCAGTCTCTGTTCAGGATTTGTTTACGTACGCAAATGTGTGAAATATGACAAGCAATATATCAAAATTCCACTGATTTCCTGAAATAAACTTTGCAGTTCAGGATAATTGTAGTAGCACAGCTCTTTAATAAGGAGAACTCTCTTCCTCTCTATGGGTAGAATTAAATGAACACAATATGCAGCCTATTCCTCATTCTTTTTCTACTTTGGAGAAGAGAGGAGAACGTATCACTGCTTGAACTGACTTCTAAATGTTTGACGTTTTTTCGTGATTTTAATTAATGGCTCGTTTCCACTGACTGGTACAGTACGATGCGGTACGGGTCGGTATGGGTCACCTTTATCAGGCTTGCGTTTCCACTGCTAAAAGGGTACCAATGGTACTCTTTTATTGGGCGTGGTGTATGACAGAAAGTTGCTGTCATCGTCATTTTCGCTCGAGAAAATGTCTAAAGTAAAGCTGTACGGGTCGTTCACATGTATGAAAAGCACTTCTTACAAAACAGATGCTTTACACACAAATACTTCTGTATAAATGTTTATTACTAACTTTTCTATGAACATGAGTTGATTATAACTGCAGATCAATGACAGTGCGAAATAGCCTACTGTAACGTCTGCAATTATATAAAATAAATAAATAAATGCAACATATATGAACACATACAGACCACTACAGTCTCCGATATGTTACCACTTACAGAAAAACTACACACAGCATACATTTAGTTCAAAACAGCAGGAAATAGAGCCCAGTCAGTGCAGACCTCTCATGATGAATGAGTCTGTAATCTTCAGCAGCACGTGTAGCCTCTTGTTAGAAAGTAATTCCATCATTCCGAGTTCATAATAGTCCAAAAGGTGATAATAATAGTTAAACATGGCAGTTTGTTCACGTTTGCTGAAAAAAATAATGTGCTCCTTTTTTCCGGCTTCTCCTTTTGTTTTTTACACTCTCGCGTTTGTCAGTTTCTGACAGGATCAGGTTTCAAAAGCACGTCAATAATCAAGCACACGTTATTATCATCAGCTCAAGAAGTTTGTTATTTCAAATATAGACGCGCGGCTCATGCAAGCAAAAAAGCTAAACCGCTCGCGCTTCAGACTGGCTCGTAAAAAAAACTCCGGGGCAAAGGGTAAAATCTGCTCTTTTTTTTTTTTTGCTTTCTGGCTGTTCATCAAGACGACGAAAATGTTCATTTGAGCCCACATCGAACAGGGCTCGTTATATGTTATTATATGGATATATATTCTCTCGGCTGTGTATGAAAACATGGCGGCTCCTTTGTTTTCATTCTGGCTTGTTGCGTGAGCTCGTGATGTATCTCTGTAAACCAATAGCGTTCGTCTAGCTCCGCCTTTGGGACCCTTTTGGTACCCTTTCAAAAAAAGGGTGCCGAAAGAGTGGTTCGGTTCGGTACGCCTTGTGGAAACGGCCATAAAAGCGTACCGACCCCTACCGTACCAGTCAGTGGAAACCAGCCATAATACGCATGGACACAGTGTGCAGGGTTTGTTTATGTGACACATTTTTTTTGCATATGAATGCATTGCAAATGCATTCGAAAATTTAAAAACTTCAGTGTGCAAAGACCTTTACTTTGACATTTCCTCCAGCGAAAATGACGTTGACTGAAACTTTGTCGTACACCACACCCATCATTTCTACCCTTTTGGCAGTGGAAATGCAAGCCTGTTAAAGGTGACCCGTATCGCACACTCTGAGTAAACGGGCCATAAGTGCAAAAAGTTAATTATTGTAATGGTTCTTTTTTCCTTATTACAAGTTGTTTCTTTTCATGTGGTAAACTAATGATCAATCTGCAGGTTATTTAGTGCAATAACACATCCTTGAGTTTGTGGTGTCTGAGTTTTTCAGTTTAAAAGTAAATCAGGTTTAAAGGGCATGAGTTCCTGTGTGAACGAAAGTAACACTGTTATTTACAGTATGTTCCTCTGCTAATATTCAGACATTACTTTTCACTTCCACATTAGAGTTTGCAGTGTTTGGATTTAGATGTTTTATAAAATTTATGCAAATTGTCAATAATAATAAAAAGATATATACAAAAATTGTAGAAAATGGTAACATTTTGCATTGTTGGATTGCTTTTAAAACATTTGATGGAGCTGAAATTTAAAATGAAAAAAAACAGTTTAATATTTTTGCAAAAATAAAGGGCAAAATATGTTTAATTCTTCTTTATTATAAGTTCTAGTAAATTGAAACCTTGTCAGTTTAGTTTTTAGAGTTGAAGTTCAGTTTAGTTCAGTTCAGTGTGGTTTAATTTTCACTGCTGAAAGTCCAAACACTGAAGAGCAAATCCATTGATGTGCAGCTCCACAAGTCCCAAACCAAACAAGCCAGTGGCGAGGAACAAAACTTCACCAATTGATGAAAGTGAAGGAAAAAAAACCTTGAGAGAAATCAGTTCATAGATCTAACTATGACCTTGTTAATGTTAACTATTTAAAATAAACAAGATTAAGCCAGTAAATCTAGCTTATATTATTGTTACTTTTGACCCACATGTGTTTTACTTTCGTCCCTACTGACGGGGTCAAAAGAAACAATGTGCAACTTTTGTTTAAAGTGAAGTTACATTACTGTTGTTCTACATTAATACAAAACAACACCTGATTTTGAGAGCACTCTTGTGAGTTAGTACACTACAGCAAAACTATATTTCTGCATTATCTTTTCTTTTTTTTATTTTGAGTTTTCAAAAGAAAATACATATGTAGCTTACATAATTAAATTAGATTAGATTTAACTTTATTGTCATCACACACAAGTACAAGGAAACGAAATGCAGTTTAGGTCTAACCAGGATTGCAATAGCAGCAAGTGCAGGATACAGGTATAAGTTATAAAGTGCAGTTATAGAAAAACTATGGTGATATTTACGAATGGATGTACTATGATCATTATATACAGGTTGTGTTAGCTATGAACAGAGATTTACAATAGATGGATAAATGTACAGGTTGCTATTAATAATCAGAAGTGTGCAGATAGATAAACATAATTACAAATGTATATGTACAGTGGGTGTAATCTCTCACACAGAAAGAGACCTACAGATCTTGTATACGCTTTGTATTTTCTTCCCTTTAACAACAACAACAACTATAAACAGTAAAACATGGGGAGCTACAAATCCTTTAAAAGATTTTCTTTAAAGAAGAAAATATATTTATTTAGACACATAATATTACATTTAAAAGTTACAATTCAAAAACAATTTGGGCATATTGGTGAATATACTCAATCCATTTACTCCAAATTAGAAAAAAAGTATTCAGTCTGTGTTTTTAATGAAAAAGAGAGTTTTTCCATGACATATATAGTGTGCACTGTATCAATCCATTCTTCAACTGTAGGTGACTCTAATTTTAACCATTTTTTTGTAATTACTTTTTTACTAGCTGCCAGAAGAATAAATAAGTTTCTTGTCTTTATTAAACTATCCATCTAAATTTATATTACCTAAATATAAAGATTCACAAGTGAAAACAATCTCTACTTCAAAAATGGCGTCTAAATGTTTTTTAATCTCTTTCCAGTATGGGGTTAATTTCTGACAAAACATGGTAGTGATTGGCTACTTTTTCCCCACACATTTTCCAGCAGCTAGTACCCTTTCCTCTATGTATTTTCTGTGATGGTGTGATGAAAAACCTCAGAACATTCTTCCAACAGAATTCTCTCCACGTGGCTGAGCTGGTACATTTCCATTGAGTTTTACAAATATTCCCCCAATCCTCATCTGAAATATTCCTGTATTGTCTTTTCAAATGAGTTTTTTATGAAAAATGGTACTTTCGTCCTCACTCTCCCCTACTGATTTTTGAGACACTGCACAAAACCTGTCTGTCGTTTATACCTGCTATTAGGTTAAAAAAAATTGTAAACGTTATGAGGAATTAATAATATAATGCCTCTGTCAGATGAATATTTTGATAATTCGTGTAGCTGTTTAATATTTGTCATTTCATTATAGATCACGGCAATGTGTTTTAATGAGCTGAAAGGCAAAGCTTTCGATTTACCAGTCCATCTACATTCCTACTTGCACCTATGGTCATGAGTTTAGGGTCATGACTGAATGGACAAGATCTTGGATTTAAGCAGCCAAAATAAGTTTTCTTCTCGGGGTGGCAGGGCGCACCCTTATAGATAGGTATCAGGAGCTCCACATCGAGAGAAGTCAGCTGAGGTGGCTCGGGCATCGGATGCCTCCTGGACGCCAACCTAGGGAGGTGTTCCAGGCATGTTCCACCTGGAGGAAGCATTGGGGAAGACCCAGGACACGCTGGAGGAACTATGTCTCTTGGCTAGCCTGGGGATGCCTTTGACCCGGGCTCAAAACAAACCTTGTCGTTGTCTTGATGAACAGCCACAAAGCCAAGAATCTGCCGTGTCCTGTTGTTGTTTTACGAGGCCGTCTAAAAGTGCAAACGGTTTTCGCTTTTTCCAGGGAGCTCGCGACCGCGTCTAGATTTGATATAACGAACTTGAGCTGATGATAATAACGTGTGTGTGTGTGATTGATGAAGCGTATTCGACATCTGATCCATTCAGAAAGAAAAGGACAAACGCGAGAGTGAAGCGCGGAAAAAAGGAGAAGCCCAACAAAACACAGGAGCAAATAGTTTCAGCAACCTGAACAATCTGCCATGAACAATCTGCCATTAACAAATCGTGAACAAACTGCCATGTTTATCATCACCTTTTGGACTATTATGAACTCGGAATGACGGAATTACTCTCTAACGGAGGCTACATGTGCTGTTGAAGATAAAAGATACAGATGAAAGGTTAGCTCTGACTGTGGGCTACTGTATATGTTGCGTGTTGTTTTTGAACTCAAATAAGGACTTAATGTATGCTGTGTGTAGTTTATCTGTAAGTGGTAATAAACATTTATAAACAAGTATTAATATATTTAAAGCATCTGTTTTGTTAGAAGAGCTTCTCATATAATGTGAACGACCTGTACAGCTTTACTGTAGACATTTATTCGAGCGAGAATGATGTCGACTGAAACTCTCTGTAGTACACCACACCCACCAAAAAGGTACCCTTTGTAGTGGAAACGCAAACCTGATAAAGGTGACCCGTACTGACCCGAACCGTACCGTACTGTACCATTTAGTGGAAACGAGCCATTAAATGCAAACGCAAGAATTGAAAAGCTAACATTAAGCTATAAACGGACTACAGTGCCCTTGGGGCGCTCGCCTGTGAAGTCAGCACCACCCGGCTACAGACGACTTTTCAAGCTTATTTTTAGAAATATGGTTCATGAAAATGATATACTCCATCGGTTTATTATATTATAATCCACGCTATATATTATAAACAAATAAATACGCAAAAACACATCTGTATAGACCTACGTGCCTTTTGGATAGTTTTTTACGTGGGAAATACATTTTGTTTTGCTTTACATTTGTTGTAAATGTATGTATAAATGTGTATTAGTATAAATGTAGTATTATCATAAGACTAAATAAGTGTATCGCTCGCGTGCATTCTGTTTGAATGGGGAAACATTACATTCTCCAAAACTGCTTGCCAAGCTTACGATTACATTTCATATTAGGAATCACCAATAAAATTAAACAACTGTGTCTTTAGTTTCATTTCTAAACAATCGAAACACACAAAATCTGCAAAAACTTGCATCTGGTCCAAGCCCCTCCCCCAGAGTATCGTCAGACTATAGCGATCGATGATTGGCTCCTGTACTAGAAGACGGGCTTTTTCCCACCATATAGTGATCGATGATTGGCTCCTGTACTAGTAGGCTGGACTTTAATCACCATATTGACAGTTACACTTTTTCTCATTCAAAACAATACGAGTGACATGTCTTGTGTATTCTATAGTCTTTGTACCTACACAGACCTGAGTTTGCAGTCGGTCGCCACCCAGAGCGACAGGCAGCTACAAAGTTGCTGCTCGTCTTAATGAGGCATAAGATGAAAAATGTAGTTTCATATATCTAAGTTTTTTTTTTTTTAAGTTTCATTCATTTCTTTTACTATTGAGATGAATTATCAAGGCATCTGTGCCAATAACTACCAACAACTATTTGTGTACAGATATTAGGCCTTAAATCAAAGCTAAATGTGGGATTGTGGGCGATCTGATGCCCTGGAACACCACCAGCACAGAGGCTGTATCCAAAATAGCACACTTCCCTATATAATAAGCATGAACAGTATGTAACAAAAGAAGTCCCAGTAGCCAAAAAGAAAAGTAGACAAAAGTACTCAAACTTGAGACTTTTAAAGTGTGAGACTATGGGGACTATATTTATTAATGACAGTCAATTGATTCTGCTACTGTACATCCAGATTACATTCAAACTTCACATATTTATAATATATAAAGCATGCTTTTATTATATAATACATGTATATGAAAACCTTTAGAATTTTTGGAATCTGGCCTAGGCCAAAGACATTGATTTAAAATTCAAGTTAAAAAATTTTAAAAGTTTTTTTTTTTTACAGACGCTAGGACACATTTCTCAATACTTAGACAAAACTCACAGAGAGCACAACTGAAGTCTATATGGGCTAAACTAATGATCAATTATGATTGTTTTGGCACAAAATGCCTTCAATGGCTACATCTTTCAAATTTTATGAAATTTTTTCTTACTCAGACACAACAACTGGACATTTTGCACGTGCTTACATACTGTTTTCAAAACTGTTAAACTTATGTTCAAAACAATAACATTAATGCAAAACCGAATAAGACAGCAAAATTCAACAGCAATATTTTAACAAATTTCAAATCTAAAAATGCTGTTTAACCAGCCAGATTAGCATTACTATTGTATCTGTATCAGTGGATATACAAATATTTTGGAATTACTTAGTGCACAAAAATAAAACTAAATAAACAACATAAAATATTGAGGAATTCTGCATCATGTCTGATTCATTCCAGTAACATATATTGCAGTTATAAACAACATATATTGCAATTACAAACAGAGATGTGTCCTTGTTTTACACAAAGAAACACTGTGTAATGCTGTTGTTAGTGTTTTTTAGGTCAGTGTTTTGTGGGTGACAAAGTGCGTTTGTCGGGTGTCAACCTTTGCTAGTGTTCTGGAAAAATGAGTTTATTTGAGACCTGAATAAAGTGTTTTGGTAGTTGCAGTACATTTTGACTGATTGCATTTTTAATTACATAAACCTTCGGAAATTGAAAATAGTCACATAAAGCTTTCACCGGAAATTCATCATTGGATGAAAAACACTAGCTGTGCATATAGTCTGTAAGGTCCAGCCAGTTGGCCCAATGAAGGTGTCCGCTGGTGGATGAAGGTTCACTGCCTGTTTGGTCCTTTCAGTGCACAATGTTGATTTACTTCAAATTCAACTCATATCTGACTCCAATTTGAATATGAGCTGGTTTAAAATATTAATATATTTATCTTTCGTTTTATCTGACTCCAATCATAAAACATTGAGAAGATTATATCAATAGATAATTTAGATAAATGTAGAACCTTTTGCTTTCACTCGTAATTATATGTTCTTTTGGGTGCTCATGTCACTCAGAGGAATCGCCCCGACCGATGGCGTCCCTCACAGTCACACTCTTGTCAGTCTTGATTATTAAATCAATAAGAGGTAATTGACTAATACTTTTAGATGGCCGCTCCTATGCTTGCTCATTATTTTTTGAAGTTTCAAGTATTGATGATTAGTCCCCCTTAGATGTACACCCTTGAGTAAAGACAATATCATTTCTAATCAGAGGTCAAGGCCATTATTATAACCGACTACTGTTCTCTATAATAATTTTGGTTTAGCCAAGTTCATGGTTTCCCATGTACACTTAATTTAGAATAACATTACTTTCAAGCAAGGGTCGAGTACCCTATTTAGGTTGGTCGTGCAACTCCTTGTTGCCCTGATGGAATTAACCCCCTTTTCACTTAAGTACACTTGAATCAATATCAAGAGTCAGTCGGATCCCAAAAAATACAATTAGGGTGCCCAATGCTCCATCTCAACTGGATTTTAGTCCATCTACTGACCTGACATAGGAAGTGTGGAAACAAGGATACAACGTAATCTACTAGAATGAATAATTACAGAGTAAGCAAAATATGTTCATACAATTTAATAGTCAGGTAAATATGTATTATGCCAATGTTTCAGTCAACTCATAAACAATCAATACAAGACATTAAATTCTCAAAGATAGATCCAAGATCAAAAGATGCATACCTGACTTCAAAATAGACATAGTATAGAGCATGAGAGCTCCACACTGCGGATTAATCTGGTTACAGAATCGCCCTGAACATTTTGAAACTGTCCCTTTAAGTAGTCAAACCAAGAATCTCCTTGAGGGGGGGGGGGGGGGGGGGGGGGTGTTTGTCGAATAACAAAAGGCATTTACATTTAGTGGCATGGTAGGTCTGAAGAGTTTCTGCCTATGGGGAACAAATGGTCATTTGAATAGAAGCCCCCAGGTAAAGGAACACTCTTAGCAGTGGTTCAAAAGATACATGAAGTTATATATCTATTGTTTTGATTGTCTTTTTCTGAGGGAATGAGAACATAGTACCTGTCACACTGACACATTTCAAATGATATTAAACATGATAGATAAAGTCACTTGGATTGAAATGACCATTCTGTGTGAGTCTGTATGAGGAGAGGGTGAGTGAACAGAGGAGGTTGCGGGGATACTTCAAATGTAAATGAAGGAAAGGAGAGGCGTTGGCTTTCTTACATTCCCACCTGGTAAGGTGTGGAGCTGGTTGTCTCTGTGTTTCCAGTTCATGTTTGAATTGTCAATGACATCGAAGTATTTGTGGTATCGCAAAGTCCATTGTTTACAGAAGAAACCATCATTATACAATGACTTGCCAAATTAACCTAGTTAAGCCTTTAAATGTCACTTCAAGGCTGAATACTAATATCTTATAAAAATATGTAGTAAAATATTATGTTCTGTTATTATGGCAAAAATGAAAGAAATCAGCTATTAGAAATGAGTTATTAAAACTATTATGTTTAGAAATGTGTTGAAAAAATGTTCTTTCCGTTAAACAGAAATTATGGAAAAATATACAAGAGGTTAATAATTCAAGAGGGCTAATAATTATGACTTCAACGATGTTCAATCACATAAAAAAAATGAAAATATTTGATATTTTGACCAAATATAATTTCTTGAATAAACAAAAAGCACAAAAATTTTATTTTTAAATATGGTAGAAATGTTATCAGAACATTTACAGAATCAAAAAATTCACTTTACCAAATAAATCCAGCAAATCCAACTTTTTTTCCGTAAACTAGGCCGGTCAAGCTGGTCTTAGATGGTCAGGCTGGTAATGGCTAAAACCAGTCTGGAAATGGCCAAAACCCCACTAAAACCAGGCTGGTTGACCGGCTAAAACCAGCCAACCAGCTTAGCCTGGTTTAAGCAGGTTTTTTTTTCAGCAGAGAATTTGACAAATTGTACCAAATAAATCCAGCAAATGCAACTTTTTTTTATTAAACTACTGATGACATTTCTACCAAATTAAGTATAAAATGTCATTAATATAATTTATTTAAAACAATTTGACTAATTTTACCAAATAAATCAAGCTAATTAAACTTTTCCAGTAAACAAATGATGATATTTCTTCCGAATTAAGTATAAAAATGGCATTAATAGCATTTATTTAATATAAAATATAATATAAACTATTTTACGTGTTTTTACCAAATAAATCTAGCAAATCCAACTTTTTTTAATAGTACATACTGACAATCCTTCTAAATTAAGTATAAAAATCTTATTTATAGCATATATTTAAAACAATTTGATTAATTTTACCAAATAAATCCAGCAAATACAACTTTTTTTCAGTAAATTACTAATGATTTTTCTTCCCAATTAATAATAAAAATTGAATTTATAGCATTTATATATTAAATAAAACAATTGGACTGTACTTTTGTACTTTATTGTACTTTACCACAGAAATCCAACTTTTTTTTTAGAAAACTACTGATGATATTTCTTCCAAATTAAGTATAAAAATTTCATTAATATAATTTATTTAAAACAATTTGACTAATTTTACCAAATAAATCAAGCTAATTAAACTTTTCCAGTAAATGAATGATGATATTTCTTCTGAATTAAGTATAAAAATAGCAATAATAGCATTTTTTTTAAATAAACCCTGCTGAAAAAAAAACTAGGGTGGTTGGCTGGTTTTAGCTAGTCGACCAGCATGGTTTTAAGGGGTTTTGGCCATTTCCAGGTTGGCTTCCAGCAATTTCCAGCCTGGTCTTAGATGATCTGGGAGATGTCCAGCTAAAACCAGCTATGTCCAGTTTAAACCAGGCTGGTCAAGCTGGTTTTAGCTGGTCATTTTTTAGCCTGACTATCTAAGACAAGGCTGGAAATGGCTAAAACCCTTCTATAACCAGGCTGGTCGACCAACTAAAACCAGTCAACCAGCTTAGCTTGGTTTAAGCTGTTTTTTCAGCAGGGAATTTGACTTATTTTACCAAATAAATGCAGCAAATCCAACTTTTCCAGTAAACTACTGATATTTCTTCCAAAACAATAATAAAAATGCCATTTAGCATTTATATATAGAATAAAACAATTGGGCTCATTTTACCACATACATCCAACTTTTTCAGTAAACTACTGATGATATTTCTTCCAAATTAAGTATAAAAACATCATTTATAGCATTTATTTTAAACAATT
>CAIGQZ010015273.1:1116120-1128601 GCA_903798205.1 Danio tinwini
TTCCAAATTAATAATAAAAAGTCATTTATAGCATTTATTTAAAACAATTGAACTCACTTCATCAAATAAATCCAACAATTCCAACTTTTTATTCTAGTAAACCACTAATATTTCTTACTATTAATAAAAAGTCAGTTTCAGCATTTAAAACAATTTGACTAATTTTACCTAATAAATCCAGCAAATACAACTTTTTTTCAGTAAACTACTAATAATTCTTCCAAACGAATAATACAAATGTAATTTATAGCATTTATATATAGAATAAAACTATTTTACTCCCTTTACCAAATAAATCCAAACCAAAAAGAGAATTTTCAAGTGGTCTCTTCATTTTTCCCTGTAAATATGGCACCTGTAGAGAATGTCCTGAAGGCTTGTATACAATATAAAAGCCCTTATATTGATGTCCACAGCTTCATAAAAGCGAGCAGAATTGCGGTTAGTCATGGAGAGGCTCTTTCTCCACCACATTCAGCAGTGTGTCTGTGTGGATGCCAGCCTCCTCCAGGCTCACGTCTGTAGTCGTCAGCACTTCCGTCCTAGGGTACGACATGTACAGCGTATAGAGTGCTGGATGGTAACCTGTCTTCATCATCCAGTCCAGCAGGAGCTAATGATCAGAAGAAATTGATCAAATATTTCTCTTGAATTTATTTATTACTGTCAGTCATCATTATTTATTCCTGACCTGAGAGCTCCAGGTTTTGAGGAATCTCCTGTGGATCGCTCTTCTGCCCGGACATCTTAGGGCTATTTTTACTACCTGTCAATGGATGAGGTGAAGTTAAGATGTCACTATAAAAAAATAATCACAGAAAAAAAAAAACTATTTGTTCTTTTATGCAGGCGTAGTTTATTCACTCACCCCTTCAGTGTCCACCGATGGCTCCTCAGGCAAAACTATGACCTTTAATGAAAGAAAATAGTAGACAAGTTATAAAAGTCCTGCCCTTATCCATATCTTAACATGGCTGCTGCATTTCAAATTATGGCATGCGCTTCTGGTTTGGTAAATTTTAATTAAAAATATATGAAGCAAATCATTTAAAATAAAGGAATAACACCTTTTTTTGGAAATAAGCTCATTTTTTACAACTCTCCCAGAGTTAAAAAGTTGAAATTGACCATTTATCATACAGCCATATCACTCTGCAGCACAAGAACGGCTACTCACTGAAACTAAGCAGGGCTGAGCCTGGTTAGGAGACCACATGGGAAAACTAAGTTGCTGTTGGAAGTGGTGTTAGTAAGGCCAGCAGGGGACGCTCAACCTGTGGTCTATGTGAGTCCTAATACCTAAGTAAAATGAAGGGGACACTATACTGTCAGTGGGCGCCGTCTTTCGGATGAGACGTTAACCAAGGGCCTGACTCTCTGTGGTCATTAAAAATCCCATGGCACTTCTCGTAAAGAGTAGGGGTGTAACCCCGGTGTCCTGGCTAAAGTCTCTCAATTAGCCCTTACCCATCATGGCCTCCTAATCATCCTAATCATCCCCATCCACCGAATTGGCTCTATCACCGTCTCTTCACTCCACCTATAGCTGGTGTGTGGTGAGCGCACTGACGCCGTTGTCCTGTGGCTGCCGTCGCATCATCCAAGTGGATGCTACACACTGTTGGTGGTGTGGAGAGACTCCCCTCATGATTGTGAAGCACTTTGGGTGTATGGCCATACAAAATAAATGTGCTATATAAATACACATTACATTTACATTACATTTTTGAGTGTATTTGGCCAATCTCCAGGTTCACTTTTAGCTTAGCTTAGCTTAGCATAGATCATTGAATCATTTTAGAAGGGTTTTTACGGGTGCTGACATTTTAATTGATGTTTTCAAGAAACGCTTGAAAATGTTATTATGTTGCTTTCATAATGTTGTTCCTAAATCGTTAACAATAAAAAGAATTATAACAAACTATTTAAATGAAATAAAGTCATTATTTTTGCTTTAAAGTTAAATCTCTGGAGTCTATGCGTGCTTGTAGCCAAATCTGGCTTGTGTAAGTAAATTACATATACAGTTTTATGCAAAAGTTTGGCCACCCCTGATTATTTTTATAATTGCAAGCAATAGCCTGCTGGCCTTTCAAATCAGCAATTCCATTTGAATATATTTTATACCCTAGGGAAAAAGCAACATTTCAGTTCTGACATAACATTTAATTAATTAACCGATGCAATGCCATTTAAATCTTAACAAAAACAGACAGGTGCATACATTTGAGCACCCCAACAGAATAATCTTTTGTACAGCCACCTTTTGCTGAAGTAACAGCCTGTATACACTTCTTATAGTCAAGGATATGTCCCTGAATTCTTGCTGAAAGCATTTTGGACCATTCTTCCTCTTGACCGATCCATGAACATTGTTCTTCAGAATCTGCTGATACTGGGTGGAATCCATGCGACCTTCAACTCCAATACCTGTGCTTGCCACACATCCGCACAGCTTGATGGACCCTCAAATATATTTTACAGTAGGAAGCAGGTTCTTCAGGTGAAAAAATGATTCAGGCTTGTCCAGATGAGCTTTTGCATACCTCAAACGACTCTTCTTGTTGGCAGAATGCAAAAAAGTTTTCTTCTGCATCGCCTTCCATTGAGCTTTTCTTTGTGAAGGGTTTGTTGGATTGTGACACGATCTACAATGACATTATTAGCAGCGAGATGTTCCTGGAACTCTTTGTAGATGGTCTGTTGTTTGTCTGTGACCATTCTAACCATTCTTTGCCTTTGCCTTTCAGGTATTTTTCTTGATCTAGCACATCTTTTCTTATATTTCTGACTGTGGAAATAGAGACTTTAAACCTTTGTGATGGCTATTTGTATCCTTCCCCTAATTCACGTTGGTAAATTATCCTCGTTTTTACATCATTAAGACGTTCTTTTGAGGTTCCCATGTTGCTACTTTCAGGTTCACAATAAGGAGAAGCACAACTAGCTATCCTAAATATCCTATTTCATGATTGGTTGCACCTGTGTTAAGATTGTTAAGGTTCACTGAGTCACTCAAATCAATTTTTGTGTAGTCAATCAGCATTAAGTGACTACAGGTTTTGAAATCCACACAAAAGAGAGGGTGCCCAAACTTTTGCACAGCCTATTTTTCAGTTTCAATTGAATTTCACACATCTCAATACTGCTACACTACTTATTTCTGTCTGAAAATGACATTATCTAACTTTCTCTAGAAACCAAATGGCATTTCACTGTGATCTTCTCTTATAAAAAAAGAGCACATAATTATGCAGCCAAAGAGGGGTGCTCAAATTCCATGATGCATTCCATGATGGACGTTCAGCGTTTTTCAGCCTACAGTACCTAGACTGCAGCTCTGCACAGGAAAGTTGGCCAGAGGAGAAATGTTCATGCCCAACTGAGCCTGGTTTCTCTGAAGTTTTTTTTTACTTCACTTTTGTCAATTGGTGTTTTGTTCCTCGCCACTGTCTCCACTTGCTTGCTTGGTTTGGGACTTGTAGAGCTGCGCATCGATGGATTTGCTCATCAGTGTTTGGACCTTCAGCAGTGAAACTTAAACTACACTGAACTGAACTAAACTGAAACTCCAGCAAATCCATCAACTCTGAAAACTGGACTGACACAGTTTCAATTTACTAGAACGATAAACTAGATGTTAAACTGCTTTGACCCAATCTACGTTGTAAAAGTGCTATGGAAAAAAAGATGAATTGAAATTGAATTGAATGACAGTTTCAATGTTGGGCTTAGGGCAAACATGCCATAATTTTTTTTTTATTGTTAGAATACTATCCTATACTACTACAGAATACTAGAACAAATAGCATCTAATATAATGTAGTGCGAAGTATGCATATGTGCGTAAATATGTAATTTACCACACTTGTAAACTGCTGGAAAAGTTTAAAAATGCATCTAGAAAAATTGCTTAATTTTACTCATTTTTATCATTAACAGATTATTTTTAACATTTGACCCTTCTGTAGTTACATTGTGTACTGAGCCCAATGAAAATTGAAAAGTATGATTATTTTCTAGTTTGATATGGCTGGGAACTATACTCTCATTCTGGAGTAATATTGTGCAGATGCAAGCATATGGCCACATTGGAAGTTACCTAGCTGGGGACTATTTTCAGGTGCTTTGTACTAGCAATGTGCCTGCTGCAGCCTTGTACTGGAGAAAACTCCTTTATTATTATGTCAGAATAAGAGTATAGTTCCTAGCAGTATCAGCTTACTCAATTTTTCATTTTCCATCAGTCCTAGTACAGGCTGTAACTGAAGAGTAAATTTAAAAATGATCAAATCTCCTCATTTTTGAACAAGATGCTAATGGTCTAATCTGATATAATTATCTATGCTTAGCTAAGCTAAAAGTGCTTCCGTTCGACCCAGAGATCGACTGAATGGATTTAAAAATGGTAAAACTCATCTGTTTCACTCTAAAAGACTTGTAAAATCAGCATACTAGCACAAGAAAAATAGAGTGTTCCTTTATATAATGGTATACTAAGTATAATTTAAATGCATAATAAAAACTGAAGGAGAGGTACATTTGACATCTTATATTGATTCATCAATAATGTTTATCTTGTATTGTACTTGGCATTACAATAGTATTACATGCCCTGTCCAAAGCTCATGTGAGAACAAATTGTTTTGTTTGTCCTTATTATTTTCTCTATGTATTTAATACAGGACTGTAACATTCAATATGCGTTTGTCATATGGATGTGAAAAGACCTTATTTAATTGATAATAAACTGAACATTTGAACTGTGTGGAGAATAATGCCACCGCATTATGGCCAGTTTGTTTCACAAACATTTCACCGATTACTTTTTACATGAAGTTACTTCACACAAAGCATCATGGGGCATTGGACAAAGGTGGATAGTTGAAGGCATTGTTTCCTCAAAATGAGTATGTACTACCTATTTACTTTCCCTCAAGTGTTTACAAACCTTTTTTTCCCGCTGAACACAAAAGAAGACATTTTGAAGAAAGCTGAAAACCTTAAACCAGGTGTCACCAATCTCGGTCACGGAGGGCCGGTGTCCCTGCAAGGTTTAGCTCCAACTTACCTCAACACACCTGCCTGGATGTTTCAAGTATACCTAGTAAGACCTTGATTAGCTTGTTCAGGTGTGTTTGATTAAAGTTGGAGCTAAAATCTGCAGGACACCGGAGCTCCAGGAACAAGTTTGGTGACCTCTGCCTTAAACCACTGACTTGCCTGTAGGAAAAACAAATACAAAGGAAGACAACGGTTACAGGTTTCCAGCTTTCTTCAAAATAAACGGAAAATTATTTCTTTTGTGTTCAGTGGAAGCAAGAAAGCCAAACAGGTTTGAAACAAGTGAAGGGTTGAGTAAATGGTGACAGAATATTCCATTTTAGGTGAACTATCTCATTAAAGGGTTGTACAAAATGACTTCATGCTGCTCCAAACCCATAAGAAATGTATTCATCTTCATCTTCTATTCACCTAATACTCTTAACACTTCAAATATACAAAAAAAAAAAAAAACTACATCAATATACTGTGAGCAGATGAACCCATGTCTTCTGCAGAGACTAACAGATAAACAAATTTAATTTAGCCTTTTATTTACATATAAAAATTGACAGCAAACTATGATCATGAAAGCTTGCATGCTTGCCTGATGTGTGGAACCCATGAGATTGAATTTGTGTGCTATTCCAGACCTGTTAAGCTTCCACAAGAAGCAATAAAGACTGTTCTCAGCTTCTATGTTAGCTGTTTAATGTTTACATGCAGAAAAAAAGTCATAATTAAAAATTTCTCTTTAGGAAAACTGTATTTAACCGCTTGATTTTTAAATTTCTTTATTGTTAAATCTGAAGCTACTCGCAGAGTTTGGGGTAAATCGGCAGAAATATGTGTTAGTGTTAGAAGAAAATAAGATGAGCCTTAAGGGTTTGGAGTGACATGAGGGTGAGTAAATGATGACAATTATCAATTTGTGGTGAACTAACCCGTTAAAAGCAACATTCCAATAAAAACAAACCCACCCTCTTCTGCTTGGGCACTTCCTCTTGGACAGGAACTTGAGTAACAGCCTGCAGAGGCTTCCGTCTCCTTCTGGCTCCCTGATTAGGAGACTCGTCTACATCCTGCGCATGGCATATCTTATCCTCTTCACCCTGAAAAACATAATGGGATTTGATTTTTTTAAATCCCTAAATCATAAGTTTTCTTCCAGCTCTCATTGCCATCTTCCAGTCTGGTCCATTAGTACAGGGGTTCCCAAACTTTTCAGCCCGCGACCTCCAAAATAACAATGCCAGTGACTTGCGACCCCCAATATCCTCTGAGGTGGTTATAAATACAGAAACCTTGCATGAAATGGCGCACACACACCAATAGACCCAAGTTTATTCTTCGTTTAATTTTTTTTATGTGTCAGTGCTTAAAAATATTTAACATGATGCAATTACCCCAGAGGTTGCAATCCATTAGAACTAGTAACTATAAGCTATTATAGTAACTATAAACGTTTATTTTTTCTCTTCTGTAGGTTATGGATAAAATATGGTAATTCTTATGGTTTAATAAAAATAAATAGATTTTTGGAAATCACCAGGAGAGCCCCCCTTCATTGTCCTGTGACCCCTAGGGGGGTCCCGACCCCCACTTTGAGAACCACTGCATTAGTACATCCACAATGCACCTAAAACTACAAAACTGCACACATTTATACTTAATATTATTATTAATAATAATATTTATTATTAATAGTAATAATATTTTATTATTACATTACTGAAGGTACAACCAGGTGGCGTTTCTATGTGGAGTTTGCATTTGCGTTTGTGGAGTTTGTTCTCCCTGCGTTCGCGTGGGTTTCTTCCGGGTGCTCCGGTTTCCCCCACAGTCCAAAGACATGCGGTACAGGTGAATTGGGTAAGCTAAATTGTCCGTAGTTTATGAGTATGAGTGTGAATGCTCTGGATGTTTCCCAGAGATGGGTTGCGGCTGGAAGGGCATCCGCTGCGTAAAATTGTGCTGGATAAGTTGGCGGTTCATTCCGCTGTGGCGACCCCAGATTAATAAAGGGACTAAGCCGACAAAAAAATTAATGAATGAATGAATGAATGAAGGTACAACATGTTGCCAAAAGTTTTCGTATATTTGCCTTTAGATGTACATGAACTTCAATGAACTTTAATCCCAATTTTTATATAAATTTTTTCTGGGTTTTCACCTTTATTGGATAGGACAGTAGAGAGAATTGAGAGGAAAGTGTAGGGAGCAGAGAGAGGGGAAGGATTGGCATAGGAACTTGAGGCAGGACTCAAACTCGGGAGTGCATGTGTCAATGCACTTTCCACTACACCATTGGCACCAACCTTTAATCCCAATTTTAATCCATAGGGTTTAATATGGAGGAACTGTATTTATAATTGACATGTTCACTACATAGTGTTCACTGCTCTCTGGCCCCTGCACATAGAAAACCTACACAAAAAAACTAAGATTTGAACTACAGTATTTGCAGAGTCTTTAGACGAAACTTGTTAGAGCAGTGTTTCTCAACCACGTTCCTGGAAAACCACCAGTTATGCACATTTTACATGTCTCCTCAACCAAACACACCTGATTTAGATCATCAGCTCATTAGGAGAGTTAAAAAAGCTGTAATGGGTGTGGCAGACAAAGGAGACATCCAAAACATGCTGTGTTGGTGGTTCTCCAGGAACGTGGTTGAGAAACACTATGCTAGACGAGCGTGAAGAGTTATTTAACCGTCATCATAGGATTGGCATAAAAGTCAAGTCTCGTGCACTTTAATATTCTTTGAATTGAACACTTTTCAAACTGGAGTCATGGCAGGATATCCTGTGATGCTCACTTTGCAAAGTGCTTACATTTAAATGAAAAAAAAACAAACATCTGAAGCTGTGACAAAACATACAAAATGTGCTGAGTAACAGGGACCAGGATTGAGACGTGCTGTAATATGGAGTTGGTCCATTATTTGCAGCTATAAAAGCTTTAAATCTTCCCAGAAGGGTTTTCACAAGGATTAGGAGTGCATTTATGAGAAGTGCATTAGTGAGGGACTGATCATTGACGAAAAGTCCTGGCTCTGAGTCTCTGCTATAATTCATTCCAAAGGTGAAAAGTCAGGCTGAGTTCAGGAATCTGTGCAGGCCAGTCCAGTTCCTCCACACAAAACTTTCTCATTTATAACTTTATTGATATTCCCAAACTGTTCCCACAAAGTTGGAAGCATGAAATTGTCTAGAATTTATTATGCTGAAACATTAAGCGTTCCTTTCACTGTGCCAAAGTTAAATCAACTCCCTGAAAAAAAAAAAAAAAAAACTGCACCCTCCACTAAACCTTACACCTCGCACAATGCAGTCTTACAAGTATTATTCCACGGCATGAGAGATGCAGAGTGGATGGCAACCTCAACAGCCTAAGATATCAATACATTTGTGCTCCCCAATACATTACAAACCACAACAGAGGACAAGTTCTTTAGCAGGACAGAGTTCCTTCTCATACTTCAGCATCCACATCAAAGTTCCTGAAAGCAAAGAAGGTCAAGATGCTCCAGGATTGGCCAGCCCAGTCACCAGACATGAACATTATTGAGCATGTCTGGGGTAAGATGAAGGAGGAGGCATTAAAGATGAATCCAAAGAATCTTGATGAACTCTGGGAGCCCTGCAAGAACGCTTTCTTTGGCATTCCAGATGACTTTATTAATAAGTTATTTGAGTTATTGCAGAGATGTATGGATGCAGTCCTCCAAGCTTATGGGAGTCATACACAATATTAATTATTTTTCCACTGCACCATGACTTTATATTCTATACTGTACATTATTTGTTAGGTGACAAGACTTTTGTCTAAGCAAAGTCAGATCTTACTGTCCTAATTAAATAATTAAAAATCAAGGCATGCTCATATTTTATTTTGGTAAAATAAGCCTAATCTAAAGGCCTTTGCCTTTCATATATGCCACTTCTAGTACCATATGATCAATAGAAGTCAAGTTATTATTTGTTGTACCTAAGACTTGGATAGTCGACAAGACTTTTGTCAGGTAGTGTACACTGCTCTTGAGCAGGAGACCACACTCTGAAGACCACACATAGTCCAGAGGTCTGTAGAAAGATAGCGACTTGGCTGAATTATTGTTCTACTCAATTGCTTGTTATAATATCACTAATAGTTGACTGGAATTTGTTTGTGTTTAGTAGTGATGACTTTTCCTGAGTGGACATCATGAATGCACTCAGGAAAAGTCATCTCATCACAGTACATATCAACATAACACAGTACCACATTTGAATTCACTGAGCTCCTGAGAGCAACCTATTCTTTCACAAATGTTTGTTGAAGCATCTGTATGCCTACACTGCAAAAAAAAAAAAAATACTGGTTGTCTTAAATTTTTAAGCTGAATTAAATTAAACTTATGAGTAGGCCCACACGGAATCTGCGCGCGCAGAATTCCGCAGATTTTTAGACCATCATTAATTTTGTTTATTTACTTGAGTAAATGTGTGTAAATCTGAATTCATTCAGTTTTTAAATTACACATATTTCACATATTAAGGTTTTAGTTATGAGACTCCCAAAATAATTCAGCAGAAATCCGCAGATTTTTACTAAAATTCTCTGCAGAAATTGCAAAAAACGTCCGCAGATTACGTCTGGCCCTACTTATGAGTCATTTAAACTTAAACTGACTTAAAACTTAACATAAAATTAAGCTGGAGCATAATTAACTGAGTTTAATAAGTTACAATTAACTACAAACATATGTTATGGCTTATTGATCATATAATTTTTTACAGTGTAGTGCTTGATTTTATACATCTGTGGACGTGGAAGTGATTTGAAATGCCTGAATTCAGTGATTTGGAGGGGTGTCCCAAAAGTTTTGGTCATATAGAGCATGTAGCAAATTGCTGTTCAAATATGTAAACATGCAAACTAGTGTTTGTGTGAGAATAGTAGTAGTATGAATGTATTATGTAACAAAACAATTATAAGTAAGCAAAGTTAAAGCCTATGGAAGGCAAGGCTGAAACTTTAGCCAGAACTGCTAAAGCTAACCCTCTGGCTTTACTCACAGTTAGGTGGACAAGAGGTTGTTTTTAATGGATGTCAATGTGGGACATGCTTCACTACACTGAATAAACAGTGTTTGTGGGAAATGAGATTATCATTTTAAGAATCAAAATCTTACTGGTTAATATTTAACGCATTTGCCCTTAAACATTAGTTTGGATTGATCTATAATTAGTTTACCACAGAAAAAAATGTTTCATTAGAGAAGTCAGAGCCACATTTGCAACAGGCAGAATATACAGCATTAGCACTTCTCCTTTATTTTTAGGGTCTCCACAAACAGTAAATGACTGTTGTACAACTCAAGGCTGTAATGTGATGGTTACGAAAGACACTTAAGATTCAAGTTGGCTGTTTCAATTTGTGCAGTGTTAGAGAGTTTGGTGGACACTTGCATCTCTGATATATATTATCTCTGGCAAAATATTGTACAGCACTCAGCATAATTGAGCGCACTCCATTTTGAAAATGAATATTTTTATCCCTTTCTCAGTGAATATAGGCAATGTATTTTGATGCATTTAAACGAAACAGATTTATTAAACAGATATATTTATTAAAATAATAATATAGTCACCAAATAGATTTAAAAATTGAAAGATCATACAATTAAATTCAAGCAAAATAATGCAAAAATTCCACTCAATTTTTTACTTTTTTTGCTTCTCTTGATTTTTTCTCCTTTTTTTTTTAAATTATATTTAATATTTTTCTATAACATATAAATTTGGGTGTGGTAGTTTTTGGATCGTTATTGTCAGTTATTTTGTTAGCTAAGCTCCAGATTTGGCTTCCCTACTGACTAATCTAATGTATATGTACAAATATAATATTGTACAGCTTCCTATTAAAAATATTAATTTAAAAAAATTGATTTGTAAGGGTTGTTCTTATATATGCGGAGCACTGTATAATTTGTTTAGGCCATTCTTTAAAAAATAACACTCAATGACATTGTATGTTGCTTTGGTATTTGTGTCAGCTAGCATAAGCTTACAATGACACTAGTGGATAGAGTGCAGCATATCACCTAATTATTTTTTTTTTATCAATTAGGTTTTAATGTTTTTAAATTTGTCTAGTGAAATTGATCGTTTTTATTTAAATAATGGTTAGTTAATGAATGATAATAGTTAATTATAGTTTTTATATTAAATTAAACACGGTTACTTTTAAATATGGGGTCATAATTCAATGATTGAAGTACATTTCATTTATATCTAAAGATGTATTCAATTAAACTGTTCTATTTCTGTTCCTAATGTTATCATATTGACATTCCTTGAATGAATAAATTTGGCAATTATAAATATTAATATGCCTAAATATAATTCAGAATAAATGAACCTTTCAAAAGGATCTCTTTTACAGCAGTTCTGACTTTGGTGATACAACTGGTCAAAATATATATCACAATATATATAAATATATATTATTAAAAAAATTGCCCCATGTAGAGGGCCATTTGTACTATAACATCTTAATTAGCAAATTCTTTCATTTGTTCATATTATTATTTGACATACTGGCTAATCAATCATCATCATCCTGCACACAATTTATACCTAAAATGCTGTGATTTAATATTAAATGCATTCTTAAAAAGACATTTCAACCAAAAATGAAAATTTCCTCAAAAATGTCTTTCTTCTGTTGAACATAAAACAAAATATTCTGAAGGATGTTGAAAACCAGCAACCATTTGTAGGAAACTCATAAACCAAAACCAGGAGACTCTTGTCTCTTAATAAGAATGTGCTGGTTGTGCTTCAGTCAAACAGGCACTTTCGAGAAGGCTACAAGTAATCTAACAAAGAGTTTTACCTACCCTTGATACTTTGGAACCCTGCCTAAATGGTAAAGAAAAAGTCTCTGTCTTTTGAAGGGAGTGAATTTTCGGATGGATGTCTGCTCAAGGACGGAGTAACACATATCCTTTCTTATGTGTTATTATTATTAATAAAGTTGAATGTTTAAGAGCCGAGATGATATGATGAGATCTATATACATCCAGTGCATCCGTAAAGTATTCATAGCGCTTCACTTTTCCCACATTTTTTTATGTTACAGCCTTATTCCTAAATGGATTAAAAACCTTATTACAATTTCATTTCAAAATAAGGTGGAGCTACAAATGCCTATGTGTCAGCATAGTGGCAGATTTAAAAACAAGACTAATGTTTTATGCTAATGAGGGAGAGATTGTCACTTATGGGCGTGGCTTTCCCTTTCTGATGACAGGGAGAATGTCAATCAAAGCGTTTCTGAAGGCTGCTGTTTAAACCTCTTATAAAAGTGATTTTTACATAATAGGTATAAGTATTTTAATGTGGCTTCCAGCAACACTAGTAAAGTTCCTAGTATATATATATATGTG
>CAIGQZ010015273.1:1129001-1151366 GCA_903798205.1 Danio tinwini
ACATACATACACAGTTGAAGTCAGAATTATTAGCCCCCGCTTTTAATTTTTTTTTCTTTTAAATATTTCCCAAATTATGTTTAACAGAGCAAGGAAATTTAACAGTATGTCTGATAATATTTTTTCTTTCTGAAAAAGTCTTATTTGTTTTATTTCGGCTAGAACCCAAAAGCAGTTTTTAATTTTAAGAACCATTTTAAGGTCAAAATTATTAGCTCCTTTAAGCTAATTTTTTTGTGATTGTCTATAAAACAAACCATTGTTATACAATAACTTGCCTAATTACCCTAACCTGCCTAGTTAACTTAATTAACCTAGTTAAGACTTTAAATGTCACTTTAAACTGTATAGAAGGGTCTTGAAAAATATCCAGTAAAATATTATTTACTGTCATCATGGCAAAGATATAATAAATCAGTTATTAGAAATGAGTTATTAAAAGTATTATGTTTAGAAATGTGTTGAAAAAATATTCTCTCCGTAAAACAGAACTTGGGGAAAAATAAACAGGGGGGCTAATAATTCTATATAATAATTTTATATATAAAATTGTTCAATTGCATTAATGTACTCCTCTATGTGCTAGTTGTGATAATGAGTTTACTCACTCCGACAGGAAATCCCGGGCTGAGTTTCCATGTTTCTCCTGTCATGTGATAGTTCCGCTCTTTTTTCTGCTGGAGTAATGCGTTCTGTCTGGGCTTTAACACATTTACAGCATAGTCCGACATCTTTATAATACAAGAAACAACATATTTCTTGTTAACATATATTCATATAATATTTACTGCCATACAGTAGAACATTTATCCACTTTTAAAGTGATGTGTTTGTGATAAACCTTGTCATTTTGTTGATCTTGCTGAGTTCTTCTAACTTGCTCTTCTTTCAGTCTGATGGATTCAGGTGGTGGGCCTGCAAAAAAGGCAAAATCCATATTCAATTATATTAATAAAAAACAACAACATACAACTACACAAAATGAGAATGAACTGTCATCTGAGTGGACATACTGTCTGCGAGCTCTTGAGTCACTGGAAAGAAGAAACATTTCAGCTTTGGGAATATGGAAATCAGCCATGTACAGATGCCTAGAAATATAAGTCCACGTCCAGCCAATTTCAGAGCATCTTTAACACCTTTAACAAACATAAAACACTTGTTTGTGATCTCAATAGACAGCATTAGCACAAGCTGATTATTTAAGAATAGAACATTCAATACCACTGAAGAAATTATGTCACATAAAGATATCATTATTATATAAACAATATACAACCACAACCATTTCAAAGGCTCTCTTAGGATTTCATACACTTTTATACATCAACAATTGTTACAATATTACATAAATTATATTATTATAGCTGCTTCGTTGATTGCATTTAAACACAATGTAAGTTATTAAAACTGTATTGTACAATAAATGTTGATAAAGGTTAAATATTTTAAAGTCTGAATGTCAAATATATAATGCAAAATTCCAAGTTGATAACGTTTTATGACCAACATTTTGCACATCATAGCGAAACTACTTCAAAAACATGCTCTTGATTTGATTTGCCAGAATAATGACTATCATGTTGTGTTACCAATTATCTTGTGTTTCCATGAAATGAAGCAGAGTCCTGACAATAAAACACAAAGGACAACACGTCTGTTAGACATGTCTGCAGTCACAAATAATCACAACACTGTAGCTACAACACGGAAGTGTAACGTTTTAAAGTAAAGGTCGGACTCGATCAACTGTTCTGTTAAGGGGTTCATCACATCTTCCTTAATTAATTTACTTATACATTATGGAATTCAGATTCAGACTGCTTTAATAAATTTATTTCTGCTCTGTTGTGACAAATGCGTGCACATTTCAGCAGCAAAATTACAGGCACAGCATATTAAATATACATTATTATCATTTTTATCATAAACAAGGTTGTACTACCACATTAACTCGATTGTTTTATAGCAGTTTACCGAATGCATGTTTAACATTAAAACAAACTAAGAAAAAAAATTAACAAATATGTTGGAGACTTTTATTATGTATTACATGTATTTTGACTGTCCAGTCAAGTGGCTGGTCGTCATTTAGATCTATCCAATCGTTGTTGTCGTTTTGTTCTGCTTTCAGCCAATAGACATTGAGTTGGGTGTGGCCGTGTATGTGAGTGACAGCCGCTCAGCTCTGCAGAACCAGAGCTGTCAACATGGCGGACGAGGTGTCGCGAGCTCAAAGCGCGCAGCCGGGAGGAGACACAATATTCGGCAAAATCATCCGCAAAGAGATTCCGGCCAACATCATTTATGAAGATGATCAGGTGCGGCATTTGTACAGCAGTTCTGCCCTCAGCGTGGACGTGCAAATCTATGCGGTGGATCTCGCACGTGCTGCAGCACTTCATGCGCTTCAGACTGTAATGAATCTAAAATGAAAGTGCCCGATTACTGCTACATAAGCTTCTGCAGTTTAGTAGCAAATTCTGCTCTAATTCTGCAGTTGATGTGAAGTTTAGACGATTTGGAATTGTGCCAGATTTCAATGCTGATTCACGTATTCTGCACTTGCGTATTAACTTAAATTTCTACATAATTTTTGTTTAACTCTGCAGCTGTACACGAACTAATAAAGGTCCCGTCTAAATAATTGCAGATTTGTTTTAAAACAATTGTTCCAGCTGCTTTAAAGTTTTAGTTTAGTATTTGAAGAGTGTAGATGCTAAACCTCTAAGTAAATGTCTGATATGTTCCTCAAAAATGAGCATCATTTTGGCTCCTATGTTTATTTTCTGTTATTTTTTTCTAAAAGCATGCATAGAAGTGTTTTGAGCCACTGATAGATATCCGGTGAAATTTCCGGTTGATGTGGCTATTTTCAGTTTCTTAAAGGGCACCTATTTTACCCCTTTTTTAAGATGTAATATTAATATTATGGTTCTTCTGAGTGTGCCTGTTTAGGTTCAGTTCAAAACACAATTCAGATTTTTTTATTATGATGTGTTAAAAAGTGCCATTTTGGGGGCGTGTACAGTTTGCACAGTTTGTAGTTTCGACGTCCCGCCCAACTTAACAAGGGGGCGGAGCCAAGAGCTCCCGCTTTGTGTATTGCAATAGACAGGCAGACGAGAGAGAAGCAACATGAGTGAGAGGACCAGCCAGCTGTACATGTATGACTCAGACACAGACCAAGCAGAGAGTACAAAATCATTTGTGTCTTTATATAGTTTTACAGCCAACTGTGTGCTAGTTTAAAGCTCCGAGCTTGTAGCCTACACAGAGACTAATAAAGCACACTGAATTAACTTTGACTAAAGGGCATTACACACCGGATGCACTGCGACACGGCGCGCACATGACAGTTGAAAGTATTGCACACTTGCAGCGCCGGTGTGTCACCTGATAGAAACTTCATGCCGCTGCGTGTCGCCGAGCGGTGCTTCTGGTGTATACTTGAAACACCCTGCCTGGGTGTTTCAAGTATACCTAGTAAGACATTGATTAGCTTGTTCAGGTGTGTTTGATTAGGGTTGGAGCTAACACA
Source organism: Danio tinwini (assembly GCA_903798205.1). Taxonomy (NCBI): domain Eukaryota; kingdom Metazoa; phylum Chordata; class Actinopteri; order Cypriniformes; family Danionidae; genus Danio; species Danio tinwini. Next base: position 1,132,543 of record CAIGQZ010015273.1, read on the forward strand.
CCAGACGCACACATTCGCATGTTATTTAAAATGAAACTATTCAGATAACACTCTGTGGTGCTGCAGACATATGAACAGTGTCCTGAGCAGGGCCAGTGCGTCCATAGAGGCGACCTAGGCAGCAGAATAGTAAGCAAACCCCACAGTCGTCACTTTCATCCGCGACAAAGCGTATATGCATGGCGCTGCGCGTCGTTAGTTCGTTATTTCCAATGGAGGGACGAGCACGTGAGGCAGTGCGCTCGCACTTTCCAGCTGCACCTAGTTAAGGTGACAGGGAGCTTCTGTGACCACGGGAAATGCAAACCGCTGAAGTTTAAGGAAGACACAATGAAAAGTACACATGTATGCAAACACACCAAAACTCACAAACACTGGCGGCGAGGAGAGCGATAACGTGGTGAATGTTGAGCCCAATGAGCCTTACATCTAAAAATAGAGCAAGGGTGTTTCTTTGGTGACGTCGCTTTGACTCACACGCTGAAAATGGCGGACGTGAAACAACATACTGAGGATATGGTAATGGCCACCTGTCAATCAATATTGGTGGACGGAAGGGACCGCACTCCTACGTCAAGTTGCGGTCGACCTCAAAACCGCTCCAATTGGTCCACAGTTTTTATGTTGTTAAATTGAAAAAAAAGGACTAAGTGTGTTTATATCACCCCCATATGACAGTCTATACACTATACCTACACATGTGTCTGTCCAAACAGCTTGAAAAGTAGATTTTTCACCATAGGTGCCCTTTAAGTTTCACATTACAGAGGAGCTTGAGGAAAAAAAAGCATCTAAACTCTTCATAGAAAGATGGATATGTAAATGATTTTGTAAATGAACTCGGTTTAAATTTATTGCATATGCTCATTTATTTTCTCTCACTCTCTCTTTGTGTGTGTATAAATTATTCTTTAGTGTATTGCCTTCAATGATGTGGCCCCCCAGGCTCCAACACATTTCCTAGTGGTTCCCAGAAAGCCCATCAGTCAGATCTCTAAAGTAGAGGATGCTGATAAAGAGGTCAGTAGTATATTGTCACTGTACATCTTTCTGCATGCTTTGTGATGGGGATCAAATTTGGTATGACATTTATTTAATAGTGTAGAGGAACTGACAGTTTTAACCCAAAAAATGACCAGTCTGTGAGATGAAGTAGAGCCAGAGTCAGATATTCAATGAAAGAGCCTCTATTATGCATTATAAAAGGTCATGTTTTGGGGGTCTCCAACAACAGTCTGATATGCGTGCAAGGTCAAAAAACACTTTCATTGTCTTATAATATGCATTTATTTTTACCTAATTATCCCAGCGGCTCCCATATGATTCGTTCAGTGATTCATTTGTTTCCAAACACCTCCTTATTGCAATGCTAATCTGCACCGATTGGTCCGATGACCCTGTCTGTTGTGATTGGTCGACAGCGTTTAGCATGAGACAGAGAGAAATGGCCACTACAGTTAATCCACAATTTTGAGGTAGTCAAGAGTGCAGAGAGTAGTGATGCACGGATGGCGGTTATATCCACGGGCGCTGCGGATAATCCACTGGTCGGTCGGGTAATAAAAAAACACATTATGATTGATTGCGGGTGGGTAGCGGGTAGATATTTCCTTTGTATTTCTTAATCACATTTGTTAAATCAGAAATGGAGGCGAAACCGATCTGAGAGAAACTTAAAAAGGGAGAATTAAAAACAAAACAAAAAGAAAAAGAGAAATAAAAGTGCCGTGTGGGAGCGTTTTAGCAAAGATTAACGAGGTTGAATCAAGTGCTGGTTATGTAATAGGCTATGCATCGGCTTTCTATGAAAGCCATAAGATCGGTAGCTACCTCAAATATGAAACATCATGTGTGTGCTAAATTGAAAGGCCGGTCAAGTCAAAGTCAGACAACAAGTTTGAGTTCTTGCATTCATCAGGACAGCAAAAAAATACCACTGGAAGTTATGTGGATGCATGTGTTGACCTGTGCTGCCTTGATATGCAGGGAGTGCAGAATTATTAGGCAAGTTGTATTTTTGAGGATTAATTTTATTATTGAACAGCAACCAAGTAGTTTTTAGTTTGTTTTTAGTTTTAGCTATTTTAGGAGGATATCTGTGTGTGCAGTTGACTATTACTGTGCATAATTATTAGGCAACTTAACAAAAAACAAATATATACCCATTTCAATTATTTATTTTCACCAGTGAAACCAATATAACATCTCAACATTCACAAATATACATTTCTGACATTCAAAAACAAAACAAAAACAAATCAGTGACCAATATAGCCACCTTTCTTTGCAAGGACACTCAAAAACCTGCCATCCATGGATTCTGTCAGTGTTTTGATCTGTTCACCATCAACATTGCATGCAGCAGCAACCACAGCCTCCCAGACACTGTTCAGAGAGGTGTACTGTTTTCCCTTCTTGTAAATCTCACATTTGATGATGGACCACAGGTTCTCTATGGGGTTCAGATCAGGTGAACAAGGAGGCCATGTCATTAGTTTTTCTTCTTTTAGACCAGGGGTCACCAATCACGGTCCTGGAGGGCTGGTGTCTCTGCAGGGTTTAGCTCCAACTTGCTTTAACACACCTGCCTGGGTGTTTCAAGTATACCTGTATACCTAGTAAGACCTTGATTAGCTTGTTCAGGTGTGTTTGATTAGGGTTGGAGCTAAAATCTGAAGGACACCGGCCCTAAAGGAACAAGTTTGGTGACCACTGTTTTAGACCCTTTCTTGTTAGCCACGCTGTGGAGTACTTGGACGCGTGTGATGGAGCATTGTCTTGCTTGAAAATTATGTTTTTCTTGAAGGATGCAGACTTCTTCCTGTACCACTGCTTGAAGAAGGTGTCTTCCAGAAACTGGCAGTAGGACTGGGAGTTGAGCTTGACTCCATCCTCAACCTGAAAAGGCCCCACAAGCTCATCTTTGATAATACCAGCCCAAACCAGTACTCCACCTCCACCTTGCTGGCGTCTGAGTCAGACTGGAGCTCTCTGCCCTTTACCGATCCAGCCACGGGCCCATCCATCTGGCCCATCAAGACTCACTCTCATTTCATCAGTCCATAAAACCTTAGAAAAATCAGTCTTGAGATATTTCTTGGCACAGTCTTGACGTTGCAGCTTGTGTGTCTTGTTCAGTGGTGGTCGTTTTTCAGCCTTTTTTACCTTGGCCATGTCTCTGAGTATTGCACACCTTGTGCTTTTGGGCACTCCAGTGATGTTGCAGCTCTGAAATATGGCAAAACTGGTGGCAAGTGGCATCTTGGCAGCTGCACGTTTGACTTTTCTCAGTTCATGGGCAGTTATTTTGCACCTTGGTTTTTCCACACGCTTCTTGTGACCCTGTTGACTATTTTGAATGAAAAGCTTGATTGTTCGATGATCACGCTTCAGAAGCTTAGCAATTTTAATAGTGCTGCATCCCTCTGCAAGATATCTCACTATTTTTGACTTTTCTGAGCCTGTCAAGTCCTTCTTTTGACCCATTTTGCCAAAGGAAAGGAAGTTGCCTAGTAATTTTGCACACCTGAAATAGGGTGTTGATGTCATTAGACCACACCCCTTCTTATTACAGAGATGCACATCATCTAATATGCTTAATTGGTAGTAGGCTTTTGAGCCTATACAGGTTGGAGTAAGACAACATGCATAAAGAGGAGGATGTGGTCAAAATACTCATTTGCCTAATAATTCTGCACTCCATGTACAGTACACCCCTTCCATGTGGTCTCTGGCAAGGGATGCACAGATTAGCTCACTAAATCTGCTGTTAATACCTATCGATCTACGCTGACCTATCATCATGCTTAAAACAAAGAACTAGAATTATTAAAGTGGCGATCGGGTGCGAGTCTGTTGCGGATATGTATATCCCGGGCTATATATATATCAGATAAAATTATATGTGTGGGCGGGTGGATGATTAATATGAAGCCGCGGATTCGGGTGACATTTCAGCTGATCCGCGCATCTGTAGCAGAGAGTATGTGTGAACCCAGTGCAGGAGTGCATTAATGCAATGCAGTTAAACACCAGAATATTGCTCTATTCTTAACCATAAGTAAAAACAGTGACACACATTAACGTGTATAAACCCGTAAACAAAGCGGCACGCATCACGTTTTTAATATGGTTTTAGACGTGATTTGAGAATGTAAAAAGTTTACCAGATACAGTACAAGCGGTTCAGCAATTAATTTGTTCCCAAACAAATTTTGAAGTAGCGTTAGTCAGAGTGCAGAGAGTATGTGTGAGCAAACACCAGCATTTTGACACCAGCATATTGCTCTGTTCTTAACCATAAGTAAAACCGTGACACACATCGGTATGAATCCACACAGTGGCAAAAGCTGAACTATTTTGAAACTTGACCGCCGCAAGTTTGTTGGAACAGCTGATGGTGGCCATAGCAATGACAAATGGCAGTAGTTTGCGAGCTCACAAATGTGTTTAAATCCGTAAAGAAAGCAGCATGCGCTGCGTTTTCAACGTGGTTTTAGACGCGATATGAGAAACATAGAGTTAATCAGATAAAGTACAAGCTGTGTGGTAAGGTTACAAGTAACAAATCACAATTAAATGCATAATTTGCAAGCCAGAGCAAACAAGGAGGCAACCTTTTTAATCGTACTTACACTTATGAAATGGAGGAAGAAACTGGTCCATGAACTGTGTACTAAAAAAGTTCCTTTCAAGCTCTGACAGTCCCATACATCAATAGTCTTTTCTGCTCCTTCCTTTAACAAACAGCCGATGAATCCCTCGTTGTAAGCGTGTAGATTGCTGAAGCATTCGTCCGAAAAATGGTTGGAACACAGCACAAGGCTGGGAATAAAAATGCTAAAATGCTGAGTAGTTTTGCAAAAATAAACTTCAATCACTGAATTATCACAGCCTCTTCATATGTTTGGGTAGGGAAAATAACACAAACATTCCCTCACACTTCAGAGCGCAGCGTCTTCATGACATGATTCAACCGAGATCTGCTACAGTGTTTGTGGGCGGGACTGGGGGTTTAAATTTTCCCTGGTCTGTGCATCCAGAAAATGGGCGGGGCTTGCGCTCCATTTTGACGTCACGCTGGCACGGCTAAAGACTCAATACTGCGACGATTCATTCAAACTATTATGAGTCGACTCTTTTATAGATGAATTAATAGTTTTAAACACTTTGCACTTTCTGATTAAAGCCGTAGCTGGATATTTCACTTCACTTAGAGCTGTGTTACACACTGCATGGAAGGTCATTTTCAAAAACCCATAATAGGGTCTTTTTAAAAAGAAAGTTTACTGAAGATAGTTTGCAGTTTCATCGGCAGAAGCCAGCTTCACCACTTGCAAAAAGTTTGTAGCCCACTTTGCTTACAATCTCAAAACAGCACCAATTATACTGTCTCATAACGCCATTGACTGTGTCATACATATTGGTGTTTTAACCTGATTAGTTAAAACACAGATAGACTTAGAAAATTTCCATGTGTGTGTGTGTACGAAATTACGAACAATGTGTTTCAATGATTACTTAAGCCCCAGTCAGATCACACAAATTTGTCACAATTTCGGCATGATTTCCTTGATGTAGGGTCAATTATTTCCTGCACATGACCACACAAAACAAAACTGTTGGCATCCAAAGTAGGCCTTTAACTTCTCTCTTGTAAAATCACTTGGAGTTTCAATGAGATAGTTGTGTATTTCGGGCTGGATGCTTGGCCATTTCGTCTTATCCAATATCCATTGGGAGGGTGCTATTGCAAATGGACTTGTCAGACGAATGCCGCTCACTTTAATGTTAATTTTGCAATATAACTGCATATCACTGGGTGACAAGCTGTTATAATACTCTGAAAGCATTATGTAAATAATATATATATATATATATATATATATATATATATATATATATATATACAACATGAAATCAATATAACTGCTAGCATTTACAGCAAGGAAACGACATCCGATGCGGTACAGAGTTTGTTGCTGTAAATGCTAGCACTCCTGTTTTTTTCTGCAACCTCACTGCACACGCATCCTGAATGTTTACAAATAACTTTACCAGTTTACCAGTTATTTTGGTAATAACTGGTAATCGCCATGATTGTATAACAAATCTCAGTTATATATATTTGCTATTTTTTTATACATCATTATTTTAAAGATTATGTCTTGAGCATCTGATTTTTTCCTTGCTGCTGCTGCTGTGCTATCATTTTCTCTGTCTCACTCGCAGCAAGTTCAGGTGAGGAAGTGTTTCAAAAGCAACCCATGGTAGCAAAATATACATTTAGATAAAAAAAAAATCTTAATATTAAACAGGAATCATAGGTTTGATCGTATCCGTGTCGTAACGAATGCCCTTAAATAATGTAGTTATTAGATGTTAGCAAGCATCAGTGTTTATTGAGATTGAAATAAGATTTTAAAAACATGAAATTGACATAAGAAATATTGTTATAGCAACACTTGTGAATTTTTGGGAAATAATGCTCGTTGTAGACCTCACGCCATGACGAGAAGATATTATCAAGAAAAAAATTGCTTAATCTGACGTAGTGGCTTTCGTAATCGACAATAAAATTTGTGTGATCTAACCAGGGCTTTAGGCGTCACATACAAAAGCCAGACAGCCACTAGGGTATTCAGAGCTGACCCCAGACTAAAGTACAATCAGTTTTTTACTCAAGGCTGTTTCGTGCACTCTCAGCCATCTTAACAAAACTGGGTAACAACTGGTAAAATCAACATCCAAACTGAAAGTTTACACACAAAGGAATTAACTTTAAAAGATTTACCACAAAATGGTTTCCATTGTTTAAGTGTCCAGGTCCACTCAAGAGACCTCCATGACCTCTCATCTAGCTTGGTAGATCCTTAGGAAACAACTCATTTAGCATACAGAAAAGGAAATGACACACATGTTATTCCAGATTTACTTTGAAGAGGGATGACACTAAGGTCATCATATAATCTAGGCACTTAAACATTTAACTTTATAAATAATCATAAAGACATGAAAAATATACCTGTTACTCCATCCTGGAGTGGACATCCATCAGAAAATCCGCACCTTAAGTACAGGCCTGTAGCCAGCCTAGTGAAAGGGGGGTTCTTTTTCTCTAAAAATGGACCTTTTTTGCGTTTTTTTCCCCCATGTTTTGATTAAGAAATTTAAAGGTGCTGTATGTAAGTTTTTGACTCTTCTAAAGCATAAAAAAACATAATATGTGTGCAGATATTTCAGAAACCTACTAAGTGAACATGCTTGTTTAACTGAAAAACAATGCTGAAGTCAAATATTCTGCTTTGAAAATGGTTTTCCGTGCCGGAACGCTGTCTTTGTTTAGGTAAATTTAACCTGCAGAATGCCAGTTTAGCCAATTATATTTCAGCACCCCGGGGTTGTCTTGTTGGAAAACAGCGTATTTCATTCATTTCTTCAGAAAGACTCTGAAAGCATCTGTCCGTGACCAAAAATGCAACATAGTAGAAGTCGAAATGAGACCGATTCAGTTCCACATGAGGTTATTAATTAGCAAATGATATAAATATCATGAGCGTAAACATTAGGTGAGCAGGTTACATTGTAACGTGTTGTCCTAACAACATGCTTTGTGTCGAGATACGCAGTGATGAGCAATTTGGCTGTTTGCACCAGCCGAAACATGACAAAAATTTTAATACAGCCATTCAGAAGCACAGAATAAGCACTCACTCACGAAACTGTAAGGTTTAGAATCTATTCAAACTCACATTGTTAGCATTTAGCACTGAATAAAGCACATGAGGTTTACCTGAGGTGATCTGTCTGGCTTTACCTTCACCTCGTTTAACATGTTGAGCTGTGAAAAATAGAAGCACTTTCTAATATATCAATTCGAGGTATTGGTTAGAACCAAAACTCCTTTTAATATGGAAAATATTCCCTCTGGTGGTGTCGTTGCTTTTATTTAGAACACAGTGTAAATCACTCACTCCTGTACTCAATCTGGCATCCCGCTTTTGCGTCCATTTTGATCCAGGAGTGCTATACCTAGTTTAACCACTGGGTGTCAAACTTACATACTGCACCTTTAAATACGACAGTTTGTGAAATATTTTGAGCTGGATTACCTTTGGAATCATGTGCATGCTTTTTGCAGTAATAAAAATAATAACTGTTTTGTCAAGTTGCTTATTAAGATAATGTGCAAATTTTGTCATTCTAAACACACACACATTACATGTTTTTTTTTTTTTTTCATTTTTATGGGAACTTTCCCTACACTTTCAGAAATAAAGGTACGCAAGTTGTCACTGGGGTGGTACTTTTTTAAAAGGTACCTAAAAGCTCCATATTAATACCTCAAGGGTACATATTGGTACCTAAAAAGTACAAAAGTGTTCTTCTTAAAATTTGGAGGTACTAATATATACTTTTGAGGTACTAAAATGAACACTTTAAGTACAAATGTGTACCTTTTGAAAAGGTACCACCTCAGTGACAGCTCTCATACTTTTATTTCTGAGAGTGTAGAGATAGACATATGGCGAAATTCAATAATGCAACATGTTGAGATAATTATTATACACAACTTTGATAACAATTATTTTAACTTTTAGAGTGCTTTCTAAATATATTCAAATTGTATTGGTGGTTGTTCATCACAGCACCACAGGCTTGAATATTAGCCAGTTAATCAGGATGTGTCGATTTTGTTCTCTTTGACTTGCTTTATTCGCTGCTTTATTCGCATGTCTTTTATGCATTACTCCAGTTTTGCACATAAATTGTATTAATATTTTTGGATGGAAACATCGCTATTGCCTATATTTCAGTCACACAAAGAACAAAGTCACGTAAGAGAATGGCTTGTCCTTTTTTAAATAATTAGCTTAAATTCACCGACCTTCGACATGTACTGTAACTAGATTATTGGGATTATTATTCGTTCTAAAAACTATTTGTTAGTACTGCTTACATTCTAAATGTCATATCAATCTCTACACCTGGTCAATAATAGAGGCACAAGTGCACTTTGAAATCTATTAAAACTGATCAACGTGTATAAAAGTGGGAACGTGTGTAAAAATTTTATAAATGTCATACATTACATTACTTTTTTATTTCACTTAAATATTTAAATTCTTTAGATGTAAAATTAGGCATTAACATGAGCAGCTATGTTTCCTACGCTAACTGTCTCCGTCTCACTGATGCAGTGGTCTTGCTTTTTTATATATGTGGTCATATTTGCTATAACTTTGCATGAGCACATCAAGTTCAGCTGGAGAAAGAAAGGCTGGTCTCTTTTTTTCAGATGTTGCCATGGTCCTCGTAATATCTGCTCTCCATTGATAATGCCTTTTAATAATCACGGTGTGCGCGCTTAACTCTGAGTTGGTCTACTTAAAGTTGATTGACCCAACTCAGATCAGCTATACTGAAACCGAAAATGAGTTTTTAATCTCTCTGTAAATCAACTCAGAGTTCAAGTTTAAACTCCAAGTTGGTTGAACCTTCTTACTGAAACAGGGCCCAGATGTGGCACGCACGAATAAATAGTCATGTAAACAGACGTGTAAACATTTGAGTTTTCGTGCTTCATTCGTGCGTCAAATTAATTTCACAATAGACGCAGATTCGCATCGTGGGCAGGGCTTCTGTCTGCCTGGTGACTCTAGCTTTGTTGCTAAATGGCAAACATAGATTTTATTGAGATAGTAGCTGTGCTTTAGGAAGGCTGAAAAACAGCGTAGATTCGTTCAGCGTCATGTCAGAGTGCACTACATCCTATCACAGGTACACCCAGCTCTGTGAGTTTATAAACTTCTCCAGAAACTGTACCTGGATGATGGAGGCTTTCAGCAGTGCTTCTGACTGAGCCAAGCCCAGTTCGATGAGCTGTTGTCTGTGTCGGCAAGAGGATTTTCCCCTCAGGACACTAACAACAGGCGCTATGTCACAATCACGTCCCTACAAGAGAATGCTCCTGATTGGTTATAGCGGCAAGAATGTCGATACAGTCCTTGCTGCAGCCTGCAGCTTGATGACGTAGTTTAGAGATCTCTTGTACAAAAAGAAGTCTATATTTATTTAATCATGGTATGACAATGGAATATTTACAGTCAGTCAATTACTTGATGAACATGGATTGCTTTTGTCATATTCAGAATTCCTTAAAACAATTTAGTTCCTGTAAAACCTAAAGACTATGCTGTTATTTTTGATACAATACCAAGTAAAGTTGTATCACTATTGCGTAATTCTGTATTTTTTTTGGACCAACAGCCAAAGACAAGTGATGTTTTATTTATTGGTAAAAATAACATTGTTAAAGATAAATGTAGTAATAGATATATTAGAAATGTATTAAAAAAGAATCATCCCATCCCATCATACCATCTTCAACAGTTTTCTGGTCATCAAAATTTGGAAACATTGAGTGGAAGAAAGTATGGTTACTAACAAATTTTTTTATAAGTAATAAAGTAAGACAGGTAGCTTTTCACCGAATTTATCTTGTAAAAGAGTTATTTAAATGGTTTGAAGTGGATAGAGAAAATTTTTTTGTGGTATTGTTAAAGAATCTGTTACTCATCTGTTTTTTTTCAATGTGTATACTCAAGATTATTTTGGATTGACGTTTCTAACTTTTTTTAAGGACGTTTCGTACACTAATACAAATTGGATTATATGATATCATGTTTGCTTTAGTACAAAATGAAAAAGTACAACCTATTTTCTTATACAACTAATAATATTACTTGGAAAATGCCATATTTATGTCAAGAAATGGGCCAAAGCTGAGCCAACATTTTATAAAGGAGATTAAACAATATGGTGCTACACTATGTAACATTAGTAACAGAAAAACAAAAAAAAAAAACATATGAAGTATTATGTAAATTTCAGTTGATTGAATAAATGTGTTTTTTATTTTTGTTTTTTTATTTTTTTACCCCTGGCATCGGTTTATACTTTGTATAATATTATTTTATTTTATTTATTTTTATTTTGTTCATAATTGTTGTGAGATGTATTCTCTTGTACTACATTTGTACATATTTACAATAAAAAAATGTATAAATTTATAAAAAAAAAAAAAAGAAGCTTGATGACGTAGTTGACCAGGTCCGCTACATAGTTGACTATCTCCTACACCTCTCCCTACCCTAAATCCAACCATCACAGTAACATGGGCGCTACCTTAGTGGGCGGTACAAGGTCCGCTACGTAATTGACAATTGCCTACACTATCAAGCTGCGGGCTGCAGCGAGGGCATCTTGTAATTATCTGCTAAAGTTCAGATTTTCCAACTCGAGTGATTCATGCGTCAAACGTTCAACTCGCACCACTTCACACTGTTTTCATACCCTACCTGCTGACGGTAATGCGACAGTCACCAAAACAGCACAATTTGGACCAAAAAATACGAGTGCAGTTACCAAGAAAAACATTTTTTGGGGGATATTTTGAGCTGAAATGTTACATACACACTCTAGAGACATCAGAGACTTATTTTACATCTTGTAAAACTAGCATAATGGATTCCCTGTAATGTTTGTACTTAATGACTTTTGTAAATATATTATAATTATATTTTGATTGTTTCTTTGTAGCTTCTTGGACACATGATGATTGTTGCTAAGAAGTGTGCTGAGCAGGTGGGATTACCCAGAGGATACCGACTGGTGGTCAATGACGGTCCTGATGGAGGCCAGTCTGTTTACCACATTCACATCCACGTTCTGGGAGGCCGTCAGTTGGGATGGCCTCCTGGCTAACTGCTTTGTCCCACAATTTCACTGTTATCACCAGTCAAGTTGATAGTCAAGTTCACCGTAAGTGAGGTTAAATGTTACACTGTCAAGTAGGAATCAGTCAGAAAACAACTAGAAATAAACCAATAAAGAAATCAATAAAAAAGATCTTTGAAATGCCATTGTTTGCGATTCATTCATTGTTTTAATCTTCCCACAAATGTGGTTTTGGATTGATTTTACAAAGTTCTGTTATTATTTCTCTTTTGCACCGGACAAATTATCTTTAACCTGCCTTTTGGCATGCTTGCACTGCAGTAACAGGGAACAATTTTAGCTCTAGGAACATCATTTAGGAGAACTAAATAACTCAAATTTTAGAGCAGGGTATATTAGTGTATGATTAATCCATCATACAAAACGGGTTAAAAATACATATTCACTGATAAACATTGACCTGTTACCTTTGTCTGCACCATTGTTCTTTTGTCAGTCTCAATGGTATGCAACACTAGACATTATCATAGATGATTTAGAACATTTCAGTCATTTGATGGATTTGTTTGCCCCAAAATGTAAATTCTTGTATTAATTTTTCTAATTTTATTAATTTTATTAACTTCCCTGTGTTCTTTGACCCTTCATAGACTACAATGGTTCTGAGACATTTAAAGAGCCCCTATTACACATTGAAAAGGGTCATATTGCGGTTTTATGGGTCTCCAACAACATACTGATATGTATGCAAGGTCAAAAAACACGTTCATGGTCTTATAATATGCATTTATTTTTACCTAATTATCCCAGCGACTCCCATATAAATCGTTCAGCGATTCATTTGTTTCCAAACCCCTGCTTAGCGCGAAGCTAATCTGCGCTGATTGGACCGATGACAGCCTGTTGCGATTGCAGCGTTCAGCGCGAGACAGTAAAATGCCCAGCATGGTTTATCAAGCCCGCGGGTCGCCAACATTGGTATAGGATCCGATCGCAGCGGACGCCTGAAACACGCTTCAAAGTAAACTTACTAACACCACAGTAAACAGTACCCGGTTCCCAACAGTGTTATTCAGACACCTCAGCGCCGAAAGCAGTGCAGTTAAACACAAGCTTATTGCTTATGTTAAGTATGACACACATTCAGTTTTAATCCACACAGCAGCAAAAGCTGAACTATTCTGAACCTTGACCGCTGCACGTGTGCAGGATCAGCTAACGGTGGCCATAGCAACGACAAACGGCAGTGGAACGAGCTCACGAAAGCATTTAAATCTGTAAACAAAGCACACGTCGCGTTTACAACGTTGCATTAGACATGATATGAGAATATAGAGTTAACCTGATACAGTACACGCGGTTACTAGTAACAAAACATGTAGATCATTTCTATTTGCAATCATTGCTGTGGCACCTCGTCCGTGAACTGCTATATGTTCTAAGTGCTTACCTGTACTCTGCTTTTCTAAACGATCACATCCCAGCCGGGAGGTTGTAGCATCCTCTGTCCTCTGACAAGCTATCTCTGCGGCTCCCGCTCTCCATTCGCAAGCCTTTTCCAGCGTTCAGCAGCCAGCCGGTGTACCTAATAATTTGTCCTTTATTTGCCTGCACCCCTGGTGTCTTGTAGGTCCATTACCAGATGGAGGCAGAAACTAAGCATGCAGATTTCTGAACGACTCCTTTCCCTCACACTTTCAATAATATCCAGGTAAACACAGCGTTTTCATGAGCACCTTGCTGCTGTGTTAGTGGGCGGGGCCGCGGGTATGAATTTTGGCAGTTCTGCGTGCGCAGCTATTATGTTTCGCGACAACGTAACGCCGAAACAGCTGAAGATTCGTTATGAAGGCGATTCATTTAAACCACTATGAGTCGACTCTTTTATAAATGAATCAATAGTTTTAAAAACTGTCCACTTTCAGATTTAAGCCTTAGCTGGATATTTCACTTCACTAAGAGCTGTGTTACCCACTACATGAAGGTCATTTTCAAAAACCCATTATAGGGGCTCTTTAAAGTACTAAAAGGGAACCAAAAATATTGTCAAAACATGCCATGTTACTTCAGTGGTTCAATTTAACTCATAGGAAGCTTCATGAACAATTATTTTTTTTATTAGAGGTGCACCCTGATTTGATGTGGAAGAACAAAGTTGTTTTTACAGTTTTTTTGACACAGAACTGATCTTGGAGCATTGTATGATTGCAGTTGAACTACTGAGGTTACATGGAATGTTTTGAAGCATAAAATAATCTAAATTTATAATCTAATAGTCTAACTTGTCACCACTGGCTTGCTTTGTTTGAGGCTTGTGGAGCTGCAAATCGATGAATTTCAGCAGTGAAAATTAAACCATACAGAACTGAACTATCGTAGATTGACAATTGTAAAAGAGTCATAGAAAAAAAAAATGAATTAAATTGAATTGAATATCATTTGTAATCTGCTCTTTCCAGATTAGCCAGATTTCCTTTACTCAAAGCTCAAGAGACTCATATCTGCTTGTTCCATGCATCAAGACCTGCAGCAAGATCCAGCTTATTCTAACCACTGCATCAACAGCAGAAGTGTAAATATATCACTTTCCAAACCTCTATCCTTGTCCTTGGCATAGTGTTTCAGTACAAGATATTCTAATGATTAGAAATAGATGTTTATAACTGATATTCATTAATAACAAAAACATCCTCTTAGACTCCATAGCAGGGGTGCTCAAACTTTTTCTTATGAAGGGCCAAAAACCAAACTTGATTGAGGCTAGTGGGCCAAAGGTAAATATTTGCCATGGGTAATTTTCTAGTTTATTTAATTATGTTAACAATGACTAGAAAACATTTCCTTGTATTAACTAATATAGTTTTTACATTGTATAATAAAAAAAAATCTCATTTATAACAGATTTACACTAGATTTTGCCTTGATTTGCTTACCGATGTCTTCTGCATAGTCCTCTATTCGTCGAGTGACAGTATTTACATTTTAAAATAAAATCATATTAATTTACAATATTAAATTGAAACCTTTCATTTCAGTTTGCTCTAAATCATAGGTCTCAAACTCAATTCCTGGAGGGCCGCAGCTCTGCACAGTTTTGCTCCAATTTTGATCAAACACAACTGATCCAAATAATCAAGGTGTTTAAAAGAGTCATGAACACCTTCATTAGTTGGATCAGTTGTGTTTGATCAGGGTTGGAGCAAAACTGTGCAGAGCCGTGGCCCTCCAGGAATTAAGTTTGAGACCTATATGCTTTAAAAAAAACAAAAGGAGCAAAAAAAACAAACGGAAAAGGCTTATGTCAAATTAAAAATGATGATATCTGTGTTAAAGGCATTCGCCCCAACCCTCTACATCATTTTCATTGTCCTCTCAGATGGGATAGTGGGGCAAATCAAAGGTTACAATGGGCCAATTTTGGCCCGCATGCCCTACATTGGGCATTTCTGCTCTATAGTTTACCAGAATATAATTAATGCATCACAATCTTAATCACAAACTTAATCACCCTCAAGATTCACGCCTGATCACGCACTTCAATTATTGTACATTAAGTAATTTTAGTTACTTCTGTTTATTCTTTTTTTAATAAATACTCATTTGTAATGTAATGTCATTCGTTACTGTTTGATTACAACATTTGATTGTTAATTATTGCTACAGGTTTTCATCAGTTATTTTGCTGATGTTTACCATGAGGTGTAACCAAATAATATTAATTCATTCATAATTTTTTTTTAATTGAATTAGTCCCTTTATTAATCTGGGGTCACCACAGCGCAATGAACCACCAACTTATCCAGCATATGTTTTACGCAGCAGATGCCCTTCCAACTGCAACCCATTACTGGGAAACACCCATACACACTCATTCACACACATACACTATGGACAATTTAGCCTACCCAATTCACCTATACCACATGTCTTTGGACTTGTGGGGGAAACTGGAGCATCTGGAGGAAACATGGGGAGAACATGCAAACTCCACACAGAAACGCCAACTGACCCAGCCGAGGCTCAAACCATTAATATTAATACTTATATTAATTGTAATATTCAAGACAAACCATATAAATTATCACTACATTATTGGGTGCCTTGTGGGAGGCTAAAATATCAATATTACTATAAGTACCAATATTGATATTAATATTTGTGATAATTTCAAAATAGCCCTACAGTTCAGTGTTTGTTTTTAACTGTTTAGGCTTCTTTTTTTAAACAGCTTTTCTTAGATTCAATTGTATTTTGAACCGTTGTACAATATTGCATTTGTTTCAGTGAAATTTGAATATTTTTGGGCAGACTAGTGCATTTATTATGAGCTTATAGTTTTGTAGATCTGAACATTTTTAACTTGGATGAAGTTGAATCAATAAATGATCATTATTTATGTAAACTCAGTATTTTGAGCATAAAACAAAGAATAAGTAAATTAAATCAGCTCACACTTTTAAAGGCATAGTTCACCCAAAAATGAAATGTCATTGTTTATTCACCCTTTACTTGTTTTAAAACTTTATGCGTTTCAAGATATTTTGAAGAATGCTACAAACCTGTAACTACTAATTTAGCATTAATTGCTGACTTAAGGTGAGAAAATGGGCAGTAAATTTTTGATTTTAAGAAAAATATCCTTTTAAGACAGCAGGTGAAATTAGTTTCTAGGTTTAACCAATGTGAAGTATTTTGGACTGGAACATGCTTTGCTACTGTCCTTTACTGGTGGTATGGAATTTTCTAAAGATCTTGATCTTGATTAGCTAGTTTACGTGTTTAACGAGGATTAAAGGTAAACTTTTAGGGGTGGTTTCCCGGACTAAAATTAAGCGTAGTCCTAGACTAAAATGGCCATTTTAATCAGACTAACAAAGTTTTAAAAAGTCCAAGACTTACTATAGTCTAGTCCAGAATTGAATAGGCTAATTTCCTAGAGGAAAACTAGAGCAACTTAAAGGGCACCTAGGTTACCCCTTTTTCCAGATTTAATAAAGTCTTTTGTGTCCCCAGAATGTGTCTGTAGAATGTGTATGTGAGTTTTAGCTCAAAACCCCCATTAGATTTTTTTATTATAACTTTCACTAGTTTGTGTTTTATAGCTTTTAACAGATTGATTTTTGCTGTTTTTGTGTACTGGGCCTTTAAGGCTAGTCCTCCCCGCCCACCGTTCCCACGTGCCTGCCGCGTGTGCCTTAGTATCCGCCCTCGGCTGCCTCAGACAACTGACACAGACATAAAGGAAGCAAATCTCACATAACGTTTGTGAGAAAAAATACAGTAAGACCTTTACCCATGATTATTTGATGCACTTGTTGTGTGGAGCTGCAGTATGAGTCACACACAATGTCGTTACAAAGTTCACGCACACATACACACACACACACAGCGCAGACACACACGAACATACATACAGCGCGTGCATTTAGCTTTGCACTGTCTCTGCACGCAAATGTGACGGGATACAGGTTAATATCCCCTGCTGTGTGGATATCTGCTACGTTAATGTACAAAATAAACCTGATTTAACGTCCACAAACCACCGTAAAGTCATTCACAGAGTGTGCAGGGCCATTTGTTAATTAAAAGCACATTACATAACCTTCCGTGATGCTAGAACCCAGGCTGACTACAAGGTACTATTCCATAAATATGGAAATTTCCCAGGAGTCATTGCATAGATGGAACCCATATTCCTATTAAGTGTCCCTCTACTCCAGATGCTGAGGTATACAGGAGCCGACAGAACTGGTTTTCCATAAATGTCCAAGGTGTATGCAGTCCCCAGAGTTTTCAAACATTGTTGCACGATGGAAAGGTGCAACTCATGATTCCCAAATTTTCCTCAACTTATCTCTGTATACTCAATTTGAAAGAAAAGATGATAATGGATTTTTGCTTGGTGACAGTGGGTATGCTCGGAAGGATTTCTTGTTTACACCATACTTGTACTCAACAACAGTTGCATATGTGCACAAGGGGTTTAGTCGAGCGCATGTTTGGAAGAGTCGTTTTCAGTGCCTTAGGAAAACACCCAGATTCAAACCAAGTAGATGCTGCATCATCATTGCAACAGCTGTTCTTCACAACTACCTAAAAAAGCAGAAATGCCCAGATCCCCCAATAGAAGACGATGACAATCCAGATGTGCCACCATTTACAACAAACCACAGAATAGGACTTGCAGGGATGCTTTTGCATTGTGCCACTTTAAATTAGATCTGTTTACATTTAACTTTCAACCCTCTGCTCAGATCTGATACATGTAAACAATAAAACCAAATATTTGTTAAAAGTGTACAACTTTTTGGTCTGGTATGTTACTGAAACCACCAAAACATCCATCTTTTCTTAATAAAACAATATTTATTTCACAGATTCATGTACTGATGCGACATTTGAGCCTGTTGCATCTGTCCTTCATTTTATCTCCAATTACTACTTGTAGCATCTTCATTTTCATTTCATGCTTCTCAAAATACTTTAATGTATGTTCATGAAAATCATTAGCCAACTTTTCATGAACAGTGAGTCTTTTCTTCTGGTTACCAGTACTGGCAGACATTGCCATCCTTGCTTCTGAGGATGTGGAGGGTAAGCTGCTTTCCAATTCTTCAATTCTGTTTTGACCTACTCCTTGAATCATGAACAGTTCATATATGGTCAAAAAAATACAGATTAAATGGGAAAATGTTTCATGTCATATGACAGAAGCAAATAGAAGTTTGAGAGGAGAGAAACAAAACCAAAATCAAATTCAAATACTTAATATAGGTTCATGTGATCCATCATCTGAACTGTCCAGATGGTCATCATCTGGTATGTTCTCCAAAGGTTGCTGATTCTCCAGTATTCCTGTCTGTAACTCATCCAACACATCACAGTCTTTATTTGCAGGTCCTCCGCCGGTCTTAAACCTCTCTCTTCGCACTTCAGCAACAGTTGTTTGAGGTGTATTTTGATATTTTTTCACAACACCTGTATTAAATACAGGTGAATCATTTGCCCTGGTAAATCCAACCAGGGGAGATTTTAGGATTTTCATTTTAGGGGGGCTCAGCTCCTTATAACCCTGCTGAAAAAAA
>CAIGQZ010015273.1:1161366-1183366 GCA_903798205.1 Danio tinwini
GATTACTGTAATGCTCTGTTTGCTGGTTGCCCAGCATCCTCTATTAACAAACTTCAGCTAGTACAAAATGCAGCTGCCAGAGTTCTTACCAGGTCTAGAAAATATGATCATATCACCCCAATTTTATCCTCCTTACACTGGCTGCCTGTTAAGTTTTGTATTGAATTTAAAATATTGCTTCTCACCTATAAAGCCTTAAATAACCTAGCTCCTGTTTATCTAACCAACCTCTTGTCTCGCTACAATCCAACCCGCTCTTTAAGATCTCAAAACTCAGGGCTTCTTGTAGTACCTAGAATAGCTAAATCGAGTAAAGGAGGTCGAGCCTTCTCATTTATGGCCCCTAAACTCTGGAATAGCCTTCCTGATAATGTCCGAGGCTCAGACACACTCTCACTCTTCAAAACTAGATTAAAGACCTATCTTTTTAGCAAAGCATACACTTAGTGCATTACATAGCGGTGTGACGCATGATGTGCCCCACACACGATTTTGCTTCTTGTTTATATACACTATGAACAGCAGCTACGCTAATTATTTTCCTTATTCTGTATTTCCACATGGGGGTACTCATCTCGAGGCCCTCAGACTATGCAGTGCCACTGATGCGATCCAAGACCAGCGACGAGACGATTCCAAGGCTCCCGGACCAGGCCGTATCCTGAGCTGCTGCTATGGTGGTCATGATGGAGAGCATAAGACTGATTCCTCTGATGCTCCAAGGACAGACGTGTCTTCGCGGAGGTCCAGCTACTGCGCCTAGACTGCAGCTCTGCACAAGACGTTTGGCCATAGGAGAAATGGTCGTGCCCAACTGAGCCTGGTTTCTCTCGAGGTTTTTTAAATTCTTCACTTTCGCCAATTGGTGAAGTTTTTTCCTCGCCGCTGTCGCCACTGGCTTGCATGGTTCGGGATCTGTAGAGCTGCGCATCGATGGAATTGCTCCTCAGTGTTTGGACTCTCAGTAGTGATTATTAAACCACACTGAACTGAGCTAAACTAAACTAAACTGAACTTAAACACTGAAAACTGAACTGACACTTTTCAATTCACTATAAACTTCCATGTGAAGCTGCTTTGACACAATCTACATTGTATAAGCGCTATACAAATAAAGATGAATTGAATTGAATTGAATTGCGTGTAATTTTGTGTGTAAATGTACAAATATCTTAGTTCAAGACACTGCAGTTGAGAAAAAAAAAAGGTGGGGGAGCTCTCCCATGTCTTCAGGATTATTTTTTTTGCTACACTACTAAAACCTTTTACTATACAAACTTATTAGTCTAATAACGGGGTGTTGGGGTGGGGGGTTGATGCGGTGGATGGCGTAGGGGTGTCGCGGACGAAAGTGAGAGGGGCGGGGGTGTCGCGAATGACAGTGAAGAGGGTTGGGGAGTCGTTGGCCGTTTTCTTTTTTTGCTTGATATTATGAGCACTGCTCCGTTTAAGCCCTCGCAATAGCTGTAAGAGCGAGCACAATCCAGTCATATTTCCATCTGTTTCAAGCTACAAATATTTGAAATTACATATCAACAAAACAAAACCGAGATATAATCACAAACTGAGCATCTGCGATCAATATACTTTAACCGCAGCTGTTTTTCAGTCATTTATATCCCTCATGTCCATGTCAGAGCTACAATTTACCAACGTTTCTGTCCTTTAGAGATTTAATCATTGGTAACGACGTTATAGCGGGTTAGTGTCTGCTGTTATATTTGGTGTTGGCTTAATATTTGCTAGTGTAAAAATTGGTACTGTACACTGTTATGGGTCAATGATGCTAATATTTGGCACAAAAACCATCAATTTCTTCTTACTGGCTGATATTTCTATGAATGAATTATGTAGAAGCACTGTCCATGCGTTTTTCCTTGTCGGTTAGTAACGCTACATTTCATTGCACAGCAATAATCTATCAGGCTTTTTTGGCTAAAAATAGAGAAATCACGGTTTAATTTGTTATTATTAGATTATTTAAAAATTTCACCTATCCTGCTGTGCATGAACTAAGCTGTTGAATGGTCAGCATATGAGGCGGCTAGGTTAACCTACCTTAAATTTAACTTTTTGATTATGTCATGAATATACCCCTGTAATGCCTACTGCAGTCCTTTTTTTGTCTGGCTTTAACAGATATCTCACCTGTTTGCCAAAATGGACTAATTATATCCATGGGAATGTCTGACACTGGCGCATACATATTGTAATAGACGTGCCAGGCACGAAAGCTTGACAGGCGTAACAACAGTAACTAAGTGGGTCGAGGCTTAGTGAAGGCTTAATTACATGAAACAAAAAAGGGAGAAAGAGTCAGACCAACAAATAACAGAAGAAGACTGGACAGATATGTGTGTCACACATGCAAAAACCACAAACTCTAGAGCTTGGAGAGAGCTTGGATGGAAAAATCTGATGAGGTTTTTTATAACTCCTAGACTGTCCGCATTGAATACAGATATTAAAAGTTTGGGCTCTTGTCAGAGACAATAGCTGTTTCTCAATTTCAAGAACCCTGAGAACAGACTTGCATTCTTTTGGAGACCAGTCTTGCATCGAAAGACCTTGAAAAAACATACTCGGGAGACAGTGAGAAAACAGAACGTATCCTGTAAGCAATGCGATGCTGCATTTTTCGGTTGTTGCTAGATCAGAGTTAATAAAAATAATATTTATATTATTTATTACATTTCTTATTAATTGTATTTTATTAACATCTACCCCACCCCACACTGCAAAAAAAGGCTTTTCTTACTTAGATTTTTTTTTATCTTGTTTCTATTCCAAATATCAAAAGAATTTAAATCAAGAAGCATTTTCTAGACAAGCAAAACTTGTGATCTTGTTTTAAGAAATAATATGTTGATTTATAAGTTTATAATTTGAGAATATGAGTTTTTCCTTAAAACAAGCAAAAGAATCTGCCAATATGGTAAGCAAAATAATCTTATTTTTCCTTTCGACATAAGATTATTTTGCTTACCTCATTGGCAGATTTGTTTTGCATTGCAACCCTAAACACTACCTTCACAGTAACGTAAAATCAGTAGTTGTAGGCTACTAAGTATTATTTATGTTATCTAATAAATTACCCAATAATTTGGGTTTTTTAACATCTACCCCTACCCCAACCCTAAATCCAACCGTCACAGTACCGTAAACGCTCCGGTTACTAAGGTAACCCTCGTTCCCCGAGGGGGGGAATGGAAATGCTATGTGGAAACTTCCACTATGAGGATTTCATTCAGAAAGCCAATATTCTGAAAGAGTATGTAAACAGGCCAATGAAATGCCAATGAGCTGGCAGCTTCAGCTTGCGCACCTG
Organism: Danio tinwini; assembly: GCA_903798205.1. Lineage (NCBI taxonomy): Eukaryota > Metazoa > Chordata > Actinopteri > Cypriniformes > Danionidae > Danio > Danio tinwini. The sequence goes on from CAIGQZ010015273.1 coordinate 1,164,695, forward strand.
ATGCTCGTTGCAATAAATTTGCTATAAGAGCACAGCACGCGCAAAGCCAAGCATCATTTTTTAGCGGAAGAGACTTTCACCTCAACAGCTAAGGGGCAATCATTATGGCGAAGGAACATAGCATTTCTGTTCCCCCCCTCGGGGAACGAGGGTTACCTTAGTAACCGAAGCATTCCCCTTTTGGAGGGGAACTTCAATGCTATGTGGAAACTTCCACTATGGGGAAATGTATGGAAAACGCCATAATGATTGAACCTTACCTTCGCCCCCGATAAGAGGTTTGCCAGGCAAAGAGAGCGTAAGCGCACCTGTGTCACCAGAGGCGCGGTCTTCCAACGTGTTCCCTGGCCCTTACTTATCCCACTTCAACAGAAGAGTTACGGATTTAGATATATTTTTCGGGAGCCGCAAATGCGTCTAGAATAATTTCTAGGAATTTAATACGACAGTACGTTGGGAATGCGTGCAGTCCCGATAGGAAGGTCACTGCGGAGGCCACCTGCTACCCAAGTGGGGAGACTGGTTACGAGAGAGCATATGGACTAGCCCTGAGAAGGGGGAGTACGCATATGAATATAAGATGGTTATCGGTGAGGGAAGACATGGGTCCGCCTGTGAGGGGGGACTGCACCGTGGCAGTATAAGCATATGGGATCGCCTAGTGGGGATCGCACATACTGGGCACCTATACCCAGAATGCGGGCTGACCAGCGAGCAGACCAATAACGTAACGGGCTAGCGCCTGACTCCTCCACTGAGTCAGATGCTGGGGGCCTCGGAGGAATATCTGCAGGGTTCGCCAGCGGGGAACTTCCTGCAGCTCTACAATGTCTGTTAGAGAGGCGCCGCGTGCTAACGCCCAAAAGGATGCACACTTCGAGGAGTGCGCTCTTACTCCTGGGGGACACGGCTCGCCCTGGCTCAGATGAACGAGGGAGATGGCATTCACTGTTCAGTGGATATGTTCCAACCTCTGTTTACGGCACTTCCCTTCTGCCGATCACTGTAACAGGAAAAAGAGCTGAGTACGGTCCGTATAATACGCAAAGCGCGAAGGATGCAGCAAATAAATGGGCTGGGTCTGCCTCCTCCGTGGGCAGCGCTTGCAGGTTCACTACATAGCTGAAAAAATGCTGTAGGAACCTAGAGCACCTAGGTGGGCGGGGGTCTCAGGTAAACGTGAAAGTGGGCCGGCCCAACAAGCTGGCACATTTCGCTGACCAAAAATGCCTCCAGTTACCCACCCATTTGGCCGATGCGAACGCGACCAGCAGAGCTTTCTACCTGGACAGAAATCTTAAGATACTGAGCCAAGTGATCGAGCAGACCTCTCCTAAGAGAGATCTCCAAGTGGGTATGAGAGGGAAACAGGAATAATTAATATCCAGTCTCGCGCCTCTGGGAACTGGATGATGAGACGATACTTCTGGGTTCCTTTCCACAGGCCCGCGGCTGCATGCCCGCAACACACGGCCCCCCTGCCCGTGCTGGAAGCATCTGTCAAATCGACAATATTTCTGGACACCTGTTCTAGAGGCACTCAGGCCTGTAGGAACGAGGAATCATTCCATGGGCTGAGGGCACGGCGACACAGCGTAGTGACAGTCACCTGGTGTGTGCCCGCGTGCCATGCGCGTCTGGGGACTCGATCGTAAAGACAGTGTTTAAGTGGTCTCATATGGAGCAATCCGAGCGGCGACAGCGGCTGCGGATGCCATATGCCTCAGGAACCTCTGAAAAGATTTCAGTGGGACCACTATTTTGCTGTCGAACTCTCTCAGACAGTTCAGCAATAGTGGAGCGCTCTCTCCGGAGAGCTGCGCTGTCATGGTGACAGAGTCCAGCTCCAACCTGAGAAAAGAGATCCTCTGCACGGGGACGAGTTTGTTCTTTTCTCGGTTGACCTGAAACCTCAATAGGTGGAGGTGCTGGAACACCTTGTCTCTGTGCATAATCAATTGCTCCCGAGAGAGGGCTAAAATCAGCCAGTCACCGAGATAATTGAGTATGCGGATGCCCGCGAGCCGAAGGGGCGCTAGGGCACCCTCCGCGAGCTTGGTGAAGACCCGCGGAGACAGAGAGAACCCGAAGGGGAGGACTTGTACTGCCAGGCTCGACCTTAACGCAGACAGCAGAAACTGACGGTGGCGTGGAGTATGGAGACATGAAGTACGCGTCCTTCAGGTCTATTGCTGCAAAGACCAATCCCAAAGACGAACGCACCGGAGGATGCACTTCTGCATAAGCATTTTTAACGGCAGCTTGTGCAGACAGCGGTTCAAAACGCGCAGATCTAGAATTGGCCATAGCCCACCGCTCTTTTAGGTACGATGAAGTACAGGCTGTAAACCCGCTCTCCATCTTGGCTGGAGGGATCAGATAGATTGCATCCTTCGCCAGGAGGACAGCAATCTTCTTTCGCAAGACAGGAGCGGGCACAGGGCTAACCCTGGTGAGAAACACCCCCGTGACCTTGGGAGGCCATTCGCGAATTGAATCGCATAGCCGAGTCTGATTGTGCGTATGAGCCACCGTGAAGGGCTGGCCCACACTAACCAGGCAGGCAGAGCCCTCGCTAATGACTGCATTGCTACGATCGCTGACGTACCAGCAGTGGGGCAGCGTGGAGTAGGAGTGCTGATCCGGAAAGCGCTGGGGTCCCGCGGAAGAGCAGGAGGAGAGAGATTCACTCACCTTACACCCAGACTCCGGAGGGGAGGGCTGGAGGTGTGAGAGAAAGGAGACCGTCTTCCCAGACCTCGTGAGGCACTGGCGAAGTGCGCCGATCCTGCGAGCTAAAAGGCTTTTCATCGCGTCCCAGACTGGCAGTATTCGAGCTGTCACATCCAGGGAAGGGAAAAATGCTCTCTCTGAGGAGCCCGGCCCCCCACCGGGGAGAGAGCAGATTGCCCGTCTCAGGAGCGCTTGGTGGTTCATTAACCGGACTTAACGGCACCCTGGGACGGGGAGCGCTGGTTGTCTGTGAGGTGCTCGGTGCTAGGGTGGAAGCAGCATGGCCCACGGCTGTGTGGGCTCAGCCCACGGCTGTGTGGGCTCTGGCTCGGGAGGCAGAAGACCAGCACGCCTTGAAAGGGAGATGAGGCTGATTCCAGCAGAAGGAGGCACCACGTGGGCCCGTGATGGCCCTCTTAATCTGGGGAATCGACTCGTACTCCCTGGCTGCTCCACCATCAAGTGTGGTGAGGCGGAGGCGCACGCAGATTAGGCAGAGAAAGATGCCCTCAAGACTGTGTGAGCCCACTGTGCACTTCTGAGAAGAAAGGGATGGGAGGCTAGAAGGTCTTGCCTTTTAATCCTCCACATACACCCATCCAGTAGGTCCGGCCGCAGGGCTGGGGGATAAACCATCTCCAGACCCACGACCAAAACAGCCTGGGAAAGCACGGTTATCATGTCTGTTTCAAGATCGGCCGCTGCCGCGCTCGCTCCTGAGGGGAGGGAGCAGAGGGGGAGAAATCTTTCATCAGATCATGACAGCCTTACCCTTGATGCAGCGATGGACATCTGAGCCTCTGTGTCATCAAGTGAGAGGGCTGTCATCCGAGGATGGAGCACTTCTCTCACTCGAAGCTTGAATGGAGCGTGTGGAGGAGCGAGAGGTCCACAAGCCTGAGGGCGGCAGATTTACTCTTACTGTAACCCTCAGATCTGCCCGAGTGCCCACCGCGGAGCGGGGTACAACTGGGGTGGGTGGCCCTTTTGCAAGAGCGAACATTGATCTTAACTGCGCAACAGACATGCCACCGAGTGATGGCATGCACTGCCTGCGAGCACCGCAGTAACATGCTGGACCCCCAGACATGAAACGCAGTGCTTGTGCCCATCATCCGAGGACAGGAAACCACCGCATCCAGAAACGCACAGTCGGAGCGACGTCTTGAAAAAGACGCGCTGCACGACCGTGTTGCTCTTTTAGGAAATTCGCAACAATACATACCGCTCTGGAGGACCGGACCCAAAAGACGCCAGGCAAGGGAGAAACCCAGCTCGACAGTCTGCCGCTGCGTGTCACACACTCTGGAATGGGAGATCGCTCTCGTTCACTCTCTGTCTGAAACTTAGCTGGAGGAACCCTCATCGACTCTCTCAGAAGGCTGTTGAAGTCTCTGTAGTGAAAATGATGCTTTGCTTTGCGCGTGCTGTGCTCTTATAGCAAATTGATTGCAACGAGCATCAGGTGCGCAAGCTGAAGCTGCCAACTCATTGGCATTTCATTGGCCCGTTTACATACTCTTTCAGATGATTGGCTTTCTGAATGAAATCCCCATAGTGGAAGTTTCCACATAGCATTGAAGTTCCCCTCCTGAAGGGGAACATATTAATTATTGTTATACAGTATCATAAAAAATGGTGCTATATTGATATGCATATCACACTTCTGGCTGGCCATGTATCCTATCTAGACTTTACCGCGTTCTTTACAGGTTCTTCCTGATGGTCACATGACCTTCATGCGTTTTTAACACAAAATTATTTAAACATAACAGCATTCATCAACGATTTATTGTTTTTTCCCCTTTTCAAAATATATACTATGCATAAAGACCTTACAAATCTATGTTGCACAATATAAATAAAACTAATTTTAATTTCAGCAAAAAAAAACTCCCTTAATGTGTTCTTGCCTTTATAAAGATATTTTAATGGTAATGTTTACTTTCACCGTTTCATTTAGGGAAAGTTCTGAGACAAATAAGTTATATCTCTGAACGTAAATAATAAATCTATATTAAGATAGACACCTCCTTTATTTGGCTGCAATGGCTTCTGGGACTTCTTAAGCAAGTTTTGCGCTCAAGTCTGCATTGATGTTTTCTCAATATCAAGAACACATCCGGGACTTTTCATGCGTCCTCCATTGTTGCGATCTTAAGTTTTTGAACTGAACCTTTTCAGTTGCTGATAACGTTACACAAGAACACGAGGACACGAGATCACTGAAGAATGCACATTAATAAACAGCTAACCATTTTTACAATTTTTTGCGCTTGCTGCCAAAATACAGGCCTTCTGGTATAAAGTAGCGACTGAAATAAAAAAAGATAACTGGAGAAGAATTAGACTACTCATTTATTACATTATACCTTGGGATTGAGAAAATACCCAACTATTAATAAATACTTAATTCAGATACTTTTGATAAGTACTGTAGCAGAAAAGCCATAACTCAAAAATGGTTTCAGGTTAATCCTCCAACAAGGGAATAATGGATAGCAATTGTAAAGGAAATACACTGTATGGAGAGACTGATGTTTAACCTAAAACTTAATAAAAAAAAGTGCAACAAGTATTGTCAAAAATGTAGTAGGAGTATGTCATTGTAAACAATATGTGATAATGTGCTTTCAATGTATTGTTATACTTTATTTTATAACCCATATGACAACCACTTTGTTCTTTGTTATTTTCTTTTTTTTTTCTAAATAAAATTTAAAAGAGCTGCAGTCTAGGCACCGGAGGCTGGAGAAGCTGGACGTCAGTGAGACTCGTCTGTCCCTGGAGTGTCACAGGAATCAGTCTCATGGTCTCCTCCAGGACCACCACAGCAGCTGCAAAGGATACAGCCTGGTCCAGTATTATGGAAACCTTGGGATCATCTCGTCGCTAGTCTTGGATCGCATTAGTGGCACTGCATAATCTCTGGGGGCCTCGAGATGACTATCCTCAGGTCGAAATAGAGAATAAAGACAATTATTAGCGTAGCTGCTGTTCATAGTGTATGTAAATGAGATGCGTGGAGCACAATTATGCATCATACCGCTACATGATGCATTGGTTGTATGCTTTACTAAAAAGATAGGTCTTTATCTAATTTTAAACTGCGAGAGTATGTCTGAGCCTCGGACATTATCAGGAAGGCTATTCCAGAGTTTAGGAGCCATAAATGAGAAGGCTCGACCCCCTTTATTTGACTTTGCTGTTTTAGGTACTACCAGAAGCCCTGAGTTTTGAGATTTTAAAAAGCGGGATGGATTGTAGCGAGAGACGAGGTTAGTTAGATAAACAGGAGCTAGATTATTTAAAGCTTTATAGGTAAGAAGCAATATTTTAAAATCAGGATAAAATTGGGGTGATATGATCGTATTTTCTAGACCTGGTAAGAACTCTGGCAGCTGCATTTTGTACAAGCTGAAGTTTATTAACAGAGGATGCTGGGCAACCAGCAAACATAGCATTATAGTAATCCAGTCTAAAAGTCATAAAAGCATGAACTAGCTTTTCTGCATCTGAGATGGATAGCTTACTTCATAACTTAGCAATATTTTTCAGATGAAAGATATGATATGAATGGAGATATGATTTTCAAAAGTTAAATTGCTGTCTAATATGACACCCAGATCTTTAATAGTAGAACTAATGCTAACTTTGTATTCCTCTAATTGCAGGCAGAGTTGTGAGAACTGCTGTGTACAGGATTTAGGCCCAATAAGTAATAACTCTGTTTTGTCTGTTGAGTTTAAGAGAAGAAAATTGTTGGTCATCCAGTCTTTAACATCCGTTTTTTTTTTTTTTTTTAAGTCTTTAACATCTTTAATACACTCAGTTACCTTAGACAGTTTAGACGTCTCATCAAATTTAGTTGTAATATATAATTAAGTATGATCTGCATAGCAGTGAAAGCTGGTCCCATGTCTTCTAATAATGTCTCCCAGGGGTAGCATGTAGATTGTAAACAGCAAAGGTCCTAAAACTGAGCCTTGAGGCACCCCATACTTTACTGGCTTGAATTGTGAAAGCTGTCCAATAATGATATTGTGGTTGATGGTGTCAAATGCGGTGTCAAATGTGGCACTAAGATAGAGTAAAACTAATAGCGAGACGCACCCTTGGTCAGCAGCTAAGAGTAAATCGTTGGTTATTTTCACTAATGCAGTTTCTGTACTGTGATGAGCCCTGAAACCTGACTGAAACATTTCAAAAACATTTCTCGTCTGCAGAAAGGAGCATAATTGGGCAGAAACTACTTTTTCTAATATTTTAGACATAAATGGAAGATTTGAAATAGGCCTATAATTAGCTAGGTTGCTGGGGTCCAGTTGTGGTTTCTTAATAATAGGCTGACTATCTAGGGTAGCGTTCAGTTGCTGTTGTGTTCATACTGCATGAGGGATTTGCGACAGGAGGATTCACACTGCAGGACTACACTAAACACTTGCTGACAACTCTGGCTTATAAACACACGTGAGAAGTTATTAGATCACTCAAGATCATGTGCGAGACGGAAAATGGTGCAATAAATATTTAGAATAATCTGCCATTCAAATGGTCCGTGCGCTCACAATGATTTACATCGAAAGGGCAAGCAGAAAAGAAGATTATGCAATGTTTGGGGAGCTGCAGGGCTGTGTAAAGAGAGAAAAAAATTGTTGGGGGTCTATAAATAATAGCAAATGTTTTTTTTGTTTCTGTTTATTGCTGTTGTAAAGCTAATTTATTCTGATATTGTGGTCTAACTTGTTCCCAAACTCTCAACTGACCTGTATCCTGCTCTCTCATTGGCTGTTGGTCATCACTGATGTGTTTTTGGTCAGAACTAATTCTTCACACAGCATGAGTTTGAATTGACGACAAATCCAGATATTTAGCATATCAAATATATCACAGGTTGGCAGTTCCCTCTGATTATGTTTTTAATAATTCCCACACAGGCTCACTGCAAAATGCGCCCAGAGATACATTTTTGAGAACCGAGAAATAATGTGCTTGTGGGTACATATGGCTGCGTTTTGTTTGTAAAAATTAATGCTACAAGGTGGTACTTGCCTCCATATGGTCGGCTTTTCTGGCCTGACTTGTTTGGTTTGCTGTGTTGACAAATGGTGTCAGATTGAGTTTGAGGCAGGTTCCAGAAACCATGTAAAATGAAACTCCAAAAAAATCTATGTGATGGTCAGAGTGGCTTTTCTCTTCTAGTTTGCTTTTAAAAACATGATGGTTGGGTTTAGGGAAGAGGGTAGCGCTAATTATTTTCTTAGTTACGCTAATTATTTTCTTTATTCTTTATTTCCACCTAGGGATACTCATCCCGAGGCCCCTAGAGATTATGTAGTGCCATTGATGCGATCCAAGACCTGTGAAGAAATGATGCCAAGGTATCCATAATCCCGGACAAGGCCAAATCCTGAGCTTATGCTGTGACGGTTATAAAGGAGTGGAGAGTATGAGACCTGAAAGACCACAGTGACTGACGAGTCTTCGCATTGATCCCATGGGCCAGCCTGATCACCTGTGGGTGACCTACTCACACCTGCAGTTCTCCACAATGGACATCCAGTGTTCTCCACCCTCTGGCGCCTAGACTGCAGCTTTGCACAAGAAGTTTGGCCAGAGGAGAAATGGTCGTGCCCAACTGAGCCTGGTTTCTCTCAAGGTTTTATTTCCCTTCACTTTTGTCAATTGGTAATGTTTGCTCCTCGCCACTGTCACCACTGGCTTGCTTGGTTTGGGACTCGTGGAGCTGTACATCGATGGATTTGCTCTTCAGTGTTTGGACTTTCAGCAGTGACAATTAAACCACATTGAACTGACACAGTTTCAATATACTAGAACTTCTATGTTAAGCTGCTTTGACACAATCTACATTGTAAAAGTGCTATAGAAATAAAGATGAATTGAATTGAATGTCAAGCTGATCATATTATATATGACAACTAGCCAACCTGCTTCTCTCATGGACGCATGCGATAAGGATGTTAAGATATGCAAAAATGTACACAGCAGCTTCTAGTAAATTTGTCAAAACAAAACTGCAAGAAGACATAAACCCCAGTACATATTTCTTGGTTCTCAAAAATTGATTCTTGGGCACATAATTCCATTAAGCCTGGATTAGATAATTCACACTGTGTTATTGATGCGTGAGTGAGCACTGATTTGCCTCTGGTTTCAGGCTTTTGTTAGTGATTGCTCAAAACCTGTTGGCATTAGAGCTTTCAGACGCAACCATTGACAACAACTATTTTACAAGTGTCTTTTTACTGTGAGAAAAACCGAACACACTGAGAACCAACTGACAAAGTCAACTACCCTCAATATTAGTTTTTTCTGAAGTCTTATTTGATCACACAATCTTCTATGAGAACTCATGTCTGTAAAACTGATACAGTTGCTGGATGTGCGGAGATATTTTCATCTGATTGATTTTTCAAGGCAGTAAAGATGTATTCTTGGCTGCCTTTGATATGCCACAATTCTGCAAATTCCATTCTGCACCTAGAAGCGCTTGCTGGTAATTTGGTGTGTGATTATACATTTTTTGACTGAATTCTACACTACAAATGCTTTCGTACTTGAAGTTTTTGTATTGTTTCCAGTCTAAATATTAAAAATCTCTTAGATTAAGAAACATTTTCTAGACAAGAAAAAGTCAGGTTTTAATCAGGAAATAATGAGTAAAATTAAATGATGATTTTCTTTAAAGCAAGCAAAATAATCTGCCAATGGGGTAAGCAAAAAAACTAACCTCAAAGCAAAAACAATATTATTTTGCTTACCCCATTGGCAGATTATTTAGTTGTTTTATGAGAAAACTCACTTAATTTTGACTTTGGTATTTTGAAAAACAAGACGGTTTTTTTTGCTTGTCTAGAAAATGCTTCTTGATTTAAGAACTTTTACATATTTGGACTAGAAACAAGACAAAAACTTTAAGCAAAAAAGCTTTTTTTTTTTTTTTTGCAGAATAACAAGAAATCAGTATTAGAGTAAGTAAAAAATCCCTTATGCTAGGGTTGGGCCAATAGACAATAGCATCATCCAACGCAGATGGTCGATAAACTTCACAATGCTAAGCCGGCATTGCGATCCATCACCCGCCCCACATTTATATTGATATATAACTTATTATTTGCATGTCATTTTAATAGCAATAACGATCTTTTCAAGAGTTGTGTTAAATTTTACATATAGCTGCCTCCTGCACGGCTGACAGCATCGTGAGGATTAAACGAAGAATTATACAGTACCTCTCGCGCTTAAAATGTGTAGATTCAGTGGCAAATGCTGTTACCTGCAAACCCCGTCTCACAGACTTTACAGTGAATGGCTTTAGTTATTTTCATAGCAGACTTGAAGCCATTGAAAGTCTTTTATCCACTTTTGAACATTCAGCACATGATCACTAATAAGATGTGCCATTATTAGTAACTTTAGGTGGTTTCTAAAACAAAATTTGTCAGTGTTATTTTAATTCTATCATCTTCAGCGCTTCACATTTCCGCAATTGTAGCTCTTGTCATCTGAAGGCAGAAGGCATTGACTGAGTGATTGACAGCTGATATTAACCAATCCATTCGTGTTCAGTTCTAGAGCAGTGGGCCAATAAGAAGAGCACAAAGGCGGGGCAAGCATTGCAGGCTTTTTTTTTACTTCAGCAAGTTCACATAACAACTGTTTTAATCTGTTTCTGAGCGCTGCGTTTGGCGTCTTTAGGTGCATAGATGCATTCTGCATAAGTTTGCGCACGCAGTGAGGATTTTGCAGTAAAAACAGGTCGCACGGCAACAATTTATGCACTAGCACAAATGCTTCCAAATATATATTTTAGGTCTAAAATAAAATTTCAAATGCATATTCGACCGAAACGGTCGAGCCCTAGCATCTTTACTTGTTATTATTTCCTCATAATAGTAATAAAATAAGGACGCTATCATCAATCACAGAACAAATTACAGTGAACTCTAAACAAACTCTCGTCTTCTTTGCCAGCTGTGGAAAAAAGCCATTATAACGACACAGATCACTCTGCCTATTCATGCTAGAGTCCCGTGGAAAAAAGTGATTGACAGGTGGTAGTTTGTGTGTTACTTTATTTATTTATGGTTTGGTAATGGGTAAAGCAAAAACCATGTGGGTCAGGTAGTGAAAATGGTAGGCTACAATTAATTAATTCGTTATGAATTAATTGATATTTAACAACAACCACCCCCACCCCCACCTACGACGATGATGCCATTGTCCATCGTAATGTTTCACATTAGACTTGTACGATGCCAAATTAGTCAACACCGACCCAACCCTAACTTATGCACCACCAAAGCTCTCTCAGGTTTGTTATAAAACCTCCACAGGAGTTTGTGTGAAAGCAGTTTCATGAGTTGTTTTTATGTGCAAATGCTGCCTGTAAAAAGTCACTCCCTGATATACGGTGTCGAGACAGCAAGTCAGAAACAGCAATAGTCAGTAACACATCATCATGAAAGCCCTTGTTGAGTGAAGCAAATCCTAGTTCCTATAGTTACCCATTCAATGCGATGGGAATGATGAATGATGAATAGAATGACATATGCATGTTTTGAAACAGCACTTAAAATGCCACAAACCTCTTGGCATATACAGTGAGCAGTTGATATTTTTTAGAGGCTTATTAAAACACCCCAGTACCTATTCAACAAGATTTTGTTTCAAAGTAGACGGAAAGAAATCTGGAGCTTATTTTGTTATTAATTAATCATAGTCAGTTGAATTAGGTGGGCAACAGGGGAGAATATGTGAGATATTATATTTTGAAAACATCACTTTTGAAGACAAAGTTCACCCAAAATGGTGAATTCTGTCATCATTTACTCACACTTGTTTAAAAACGGTTAGGCTTTTTTGTTCTCTTATATATATATTTTCTTGGCACACTTTGGGTCCATTAGTATCAATTGAGCATTGTGTCAATGCCACAGCCTACCTGAGTGTTATTGCTGACCTTGTCCATCCCTTTATGACCACAGTGTACCCATCTTCTGATGGCTACTTCCAGCAGGATAACGCGCCATATCATAAAGCACGAATCATCTCAGACTGGTTTCTTGAACAAGACAATGAGTTCACTATACCTAAATAGCCTCTAAAGTCACCAGATCTCAATACAATAGAGCACCTTTGGGATGTTGTGGGAGATTTGTATCATGGGTGTGCAGCCAACAAATCTGCAGCAACTGCATGATTTTATCATGGACCAAAATCTCTGAGGAATATTTCCAGTATTGAATCTATGCCATGAAGGATTAAGGCAGTTCTGAAGGCAAAAGGGGCTCCAAACCGTTTTTTTTTTTTTCATTAATTTTTTTTTTAAAGCTGAAAACCAGTAACCACTGACATCCACAGACATCCACATTTCCTACATTAAATGTCAGTTGTTCCCGGATTTCTGCTTTCTTTTAAATATATTTTGTGAATAACTTTTGTTTTGAACAGAAGAAAGAAACTCTACAAGATTTTGAACCACATGAGGGTGAATAAATAGTGAGTAAATTTCCAAATTTCCATTTTTTTTGGTGAAGTATGTCTTTAACGGAATTAAAATATTACAGTTTTTCACAGTGGCTTTGAGCATTTCACACAACACTATTTACATTTGCACAACAGTTAATGCATTTATCAAAACAATTAGCCATTTGTGCACTTCATAGTAGCAATTTCTCATTCCTTCCAACAAATTGTGAATGCTTTTGGACATGCATCAATTGCTTTCATACAACTCTCTGCTGTTTGTAACATTATCATTTGCTTATGTCATGTCAGTCAAAATTAACTAAACTTGTAGATGCTGAATAGTCATTCCATATAAAACTAATAGTCCTCATTTCATTACTTGAGTCATTACATACAAAAATGTTGAACTAGTTGTCAAAATCTGTCAAGCTCATTTTATTTAAAAACTTTAAATCTTTTTTTCCTGAAAATGTTTTCTAAATTGAACAATTTCATGAATGATTTACAGACCTGTGTATGTTGTAGGTTCAGTTCCAATATGTACTGCAATATTGTTTACAGTTGTGCACAGCTCTATTCAAAGCGAGTTTATGTTGGTTGTAAATAAGGGTGTATTTATTCTTTTGTACAATGCTGTGAATAAATTTGAATTGTAAAGAGCATCTGCAGTAAAAATGTGAAACATACATATTCAGTGTCTTGTACTTAGATACCTCACTAAATTCAGTAATGTCTAACTTTACTGTAGTTTTCAAATGGCTGTGCAAATAGTATATAGTGCTGTCTTGAGCCTTTTTAGGACGTGTCACCAAATTACTTTTATGCATTGGAAAAAATGTACAGAGTAATCTGTCATAATTAAAACATGACAAAGCCATTTGACTATCTTGTTCATAAACAATGGTGGCAGGACTTTGCATTTTGATGACACTGACACTTTCATTGACATGAATACTTGCTTTTGAGGAATGAGCTATCCATTTTGAGCAAGTGACACGCTTTTGCAGGTTATCCACTAGGTTTTGCAGTTTGCACTAATTGTTTTGAGAAATGCATTAACTGTTTTGCAAATGTAAATAATGTTGTGAGAAATGCACCAAAGCGACTGAGAAAAACTGTAATTATTGATGTATTCATGCTGCCTGTTCTCTGGGCCATACTGGTTTTATCATTGCACATTCTGGGCTCCTTAGTATCCAATTTGATTTGGACTCACAGATGAGAATCATAAACCTGTCATCTAAAATCTGAATCTTCAGACGTTATAATGCTATACACCAGTCATTCATTGTAGGAAATGGATCAGTGTTTGTTGTAATCAACTTGAAGTCTTTCCAGTTTAAAAATACTGTGGGAACCAGATGTTGGTGGTATTCGCTGCCTGTGCTCTTGCTGTACAATAACAAACTTAAGCCCTATTCACACAGCTGCTCCCACACATGCAGTGGTTTCCAATGACAAACTGACCTCATCAAAGAGTCTATGACTGTAGGGGGCACCAGTGACCGCAGTGTTGAACTGATTGCCTGTCGAGACTCTCTGCATCATCCTGTCCTGCTGTGCGTTTGTCTTTCATGGATGACCAGCCCTTTATGAGTTAAATGAGTTTTTGACATTGTAATAAAATAGAATTTGGAATGACCAACTTGTACTGTTATTGATTGTCATCTGATCAACCTGCTGTCGGAGATATTGCCGGTTTTAGGTTGCTCTTTATATTTGATCTTAAACTCTACAAATGTTTAAATGTTCACAATGTAGTTTGTGGAGGAGCCTAATCATTCAGACATTTAAGTTATATAATCGGATTGGTATATAACCAGCAGCCATTGCAAATTGTGAGCTGACAATTTTTTTCTTGCATCGCTCCATCACCCCTTGTTCTCCTCCTATTGGCTCAGTCTTTCTCTTCAGAAGTACACTCATAAGACATAACTCATGTCAAGCCTCGAGTCTCCTTCAAGGACAGGTCCAAGTTCGGTTACCATTATCTTTCATGACTGACTGAGCAGGTGAACCCATGAATTGATTACATATGATGGTTTTCAGTTGATTTGTAGTCTACAAATCTACATATCTACTGGCAAACCTCAAAGTGTCATGTATATTTAGTTTTGGTTTTGTTCTACGGTGCGTAGTGATACATCAAAAACAGTCATTACCGCCATATTGAATAGTTGTCCAAACCAAAGTGCTCAAAATTAGCCCCTTTGAAGGGTCCTTTAGATTTTGAAGTTCACAACTGACAGACACAAGTTGTGTATTGCAAACTGCATTCCATTTAGAAGGACTCATCCCTATGCCCTAATCCCTTAGAAGCTGTCACTTCTGAAAGGTAAACCCTTGGAAAGGATTAGGACAGGGGTCATATATATTTTATAAAGATTTTAAAAGAACATTATAATTATTTTAATTTTTTTTTCCATATACCAGCAACATTTCAACCATTAGTAATGTCTTATAAACAAATTTCGGGAGGAGCATGCACAGATGTTTCAGCAATTCTAACACATCATTGACAATCAATTTATTATCCGATCAGGATTAGACCAAACCCCTATAAATACCAAAGTCATCCTACCTGCATTATCTCACGACTTTAGCATCCCTCCACCACCCCAACACCTCACCTCTTAAACATTATCTACCCTGAGGGAGTGTTCTGGGGCAGGGCTTGACACGTCACTAGAACCCCAATGTCTCTACCTTTTCTGATAAATGGAATAACATGAGTTGGGGTGTATTTTCCAAGCTCAGAGCCCTCTCCCTGGACAGCACGCCGACTACACTTTATTCTTTAAACACCTGTAAGTGTGAACTCATGAAATCAGTTATTATATTATATTAGATAGTGCTCTCAGGATGGCGCCGCGGATGGCTGCCTCGGTGTGGAGCTCTCCAGTGTTTGCACTATTTCTGTTAGTCTGTCCTGTTTTATGTTTATCAAACACGATCAGTTATACCAGGGACTAGCTACTGAACATTCGGCAGTGCACACCAACTAATCACCAACTGGATTTTGATTTCTCTGGCGTTTTGCGGAATATTGTCATCGGCGGAGCAGTTGCTTTGTGGAAGAAATACAAAACCCGGAAGCGTAGAAAAAGAGCCGGCGCGCTCGTCAGGCTGAGACAGCGCGGCTTCAGAACGGCGCTGCCTAGCATCCATCTAGCGAATCTCCGCTCGCTTCCTAACAAAATGGACAAACTACTTCTGCTCTCACGCAAAAACAAGAACTTTAACAACTCTGCTGCGCTGTGTTTCACAGAAACCTGGCTGAACGAAGTTATTCCGGACAGCGCATTACACTTACCGGACTTTCAGCTGTACAGAGCAGATCGCGATATGGAGTCAACGGGCAAAACACGCGGTGGTGGGACATGCTTTTACATTAACAGGAGGTGGTGTACAGATGTAACAGTGTTAAAGAAGATGTGCTGTCCTGATGTGGAAGCGCTTTTCATTAACTGTAAGCCGTTTTATGCACCGCGGGAGTTTTCCTCGTTCATTCTCATTGGTGTTTACATTCCACCACAAGCACACGTGAGTACTGCGTTACAACAGCTGTCTGATCTGATCACAGAGACTGAACAAGGACACCCGGACTCTGCTTTTATCATTCTCGGTGACTTTAATCAGGCAAAACTCACACATGAGCTGCCTAAATTCAAACAGCACATCACATGCCCCACCAGAGACAATAACATTTTGGATCATTGCTACACCACAATAAAGGATGCATATCGCTCCGTCGCCAGAGCAGCTTTAGGACTCTCCGACCACTGCCTGGTTCATCTTATACCAACTTACAGGCAAAAACTTAAAACTACTAAGCCAGTATTAAGGACTGTTAAAAGATGGACCAACGACACAGAGCAGGTCTTACAAGCCTGTTTTGAATGCACTGATTGGAGTGTTTTTGAAGCTGCAGCCACCGACCTAGGCGAGCTCACAGAGACTGTAACATCATACATCAGTTTCTGAGAGGAGTTATGCATCCCTATCAGGACCTACTTATCATTTAACAATGATAAACCATGGTTTACACCCAAACTTAGACAGCTTCATCATGAAAAAGAGGATGCCTACAGGAGCGGGGACAGGATTTTATACAATGAGGCCAGGAACACACTGACAAAGGAGATTGGTGTGGCCAAGAAAAGCTATGCCAAAAAGCAGCAAAACCAGTTTTCTGCCAACGACCCTGCATCAGTGTGGAAAGGCCAGAAAGACATCACAAATTATAAAACGCCATCCCCCAGTATCGACAGCAACAAACATCTTGCAAACGAGCTTAATATCTTCTGTTGTAGATTTGACACCTCTGACCACCCACCTGGACCATTTCCCTACACAGTCATCAACACCTCCAGCCATCTCCCTCTCCCCCCCGGCACTTCAGATTAGTGAGGATAATGGGCATAAGATCCTCAGTGAACAGCCGTCAACACCTCCAGCCATCTCCTTCTCCAACCCGGCACTTCAGATCAGTGAGAATAATGGGCATTAGATCCTCAGTAAACAGCCATCAACACCTCCAGCCATCTCCTTCTCCACCCGGCACTTCAGATTAGTGAGGATAATGGGCATCAGATCCTCAGTAAACAGCCATCAACACCTCCAGCCATCTCCTTCTCCACCCCGGCACTTCAGATCAGTGAAGATAAAGTGCGTCAGATCTTCAGTAAACAGAGGAGACGAAAAGCACCAGGTCCAGATAGTGTTTCACCAGCCTGTCTGAAAACTTGTGCGGACCAACTGGCTCCCATTTACACACAGATCTTCAACAGATCACTGGAACAGCGCAAAGTTCCACCCTGCTTCAAATGCTCCACCATCATCCCAATACCAAAGAAACCAAAGATCACAGGACTCAATGACTACAGACCTGTTGCCTTAACATCTGTGGCCATGAAATTATTTGAAAGACTGGTGCTAGCTTATCTGAAGGACATCACTGGACCTTTGCTGGACCCCCTGCAGTTTGCCTTTAGAGCAAACCGGTCTGTGGATGATACAGTCAACATGGGACTGCATTATATCCTAGAACATCTGGACAAACCAGGGAACTACGCAAGGATACTGTTTGTGGACTTCAGTTCTGCCTTTAACACCATCGTCCCATCACTGCTCGAGAACAAACTGACCCAGCTGTCTGTCCCTAGCTCTGTCTGTCAATGGATCACCAGCTTTCTGACAGATAGACAACAGCTAGTCAGAATGGGCAAAATCACATCCGACAGCTGCACCATCAGCACTGGTGCCCCCCAGGGATGTGTTCTCTCCCCACTGCTCTTCTCCCTGTACACAAACGACTGCACTGCAAAAGACCTCCATTAAGCTCTTGAAGTTTGCGGATGACACTACTGTTATCGGCCTGATCCGGAACGGTGACGAGTCTGCATACAGACAGGAGGTGGAGAGGCTGGCTTTATGGTGCAGATGCAACAACCTGGAGCTGAACACGCTCAAAACAGTGGAGATGATAGTGGACTTTAGGAGAAACCCCCCTGCACTCCCCCCACTCACCATCATGAACAGCACTGTGGCTGCAGTAGAGTTATTTAGGTTCCTAGGCACCACCATCTCTCAGGATCTGAAGTGGGACATTCACATTGACTCCATTGTAAAGAAAGCCCAGCAGAGACTGTACTTCCTTCGTCAGCTGAAGAAGTTCAACCTGCCACAGGAGCTGCTCGTACAGTTCTACTCAGCTGTCATCCAATCCATCCTCTGCACTTCAATCACCGTCTGGTTCAGCTCAGCTGCCAAAACGACCTCCGTAGACTACAGCGAATAGTCCGGACTGCTGAACGAATCACTGGCACTACCCTTCCTACACTTCAAGAACTGTACTCTTCCAGAGTGAGTAAAAGGGCTCTTAAAATCACTCTGGACGACTCACCCCCAGCACACTACCTGTTCCAACTGTTACCGTCTGGTCGGCGCTACAGAGCACCAAGCACAAAAACAGCCAGACACAGGAAAAGTTTCTTTCCTCAGGCCATCTACCTCATGAACAGTTAAATATTCCCCTACTGTGCAATAAACGTGCAATACTTTCTCATACGCACTTGTACACAGCACCTTATAACCTGTATATTTACAGCATATTTGTACATACAACTCATCATCCAGATCTTTTTGACTGACTGCATCTCTGTTTAATGTTTAATGTTTATTGCCTTTTCTTTCTTGTATTTAATTTTTGTTGTCACTCGTCACTTTATGTACACTGGAAGCTTCTGTTGCCAAAACAAATTCCTTGTGTGTGTAAAGCACACTTGGCAATAAAACAGATGATTTTCTGATTTTGAAATTGCTAGATTGTTCTGTGTAATGTTCATTAATGGTTTGTTTATATTTGGTGATTTGGTTCATGTGATTCATATTAGGGTCAGTGTCTTGCAGAGTTTAGATCCAACCCTAATCAAACAAACCTGAACA
>CAIGQZ010015273.1:1188366-1203100 GCA_903798205.1 Danio tinwini
AATTAAATGCTTAGAGATGGTGTGACCAAAGTCCCTAGTCTTTAGTACGTGCCTTTGATGTACCCCTTGGCCACATTGTAGCCCGATAATGTCAATAGACTGGACTGTCTTAGCAACTAGCTGAATGTTAAGGAGGATTAATCAAAAATACAGTACAAATGATAAAATTGTGAAATGTTATTGCACTTTAAAATAACTGTTCAAAAGTAGTTTATCATTTCATTTAATCATTTATTCCAGTGATTTTAATGATGAATTATCAGCTTCAGTACTCCAGTCTTCAAGGTCACATGATCCTTCAGAAATCTGTTTAATATTAATAATAATAATAAAATTAATAATAATAATAATAATCATCATCATCATCATCATTATGATTATTAATTGTAATAGTAATAAATCAATATTGACTGGAGTAATAATTTCAGTTGGAACTACATACAATAAGAAAGCAGTTATTAAAAAATTTAATAAATATTATAATTTATTATTTGAAGAAACCTAATGTTAAGTCACTAATGTACAATTAAAAGAAATAAATTTAAAAATCAAGGTCACAAACTATGTCGTATTTCTACTTTTTTCCCCAAATGTTCTCAAAATTCTCCCTACCTGCCTCTACTCTGATCACTGGCAGACTGTTGTCACTAAAATCTCTGATTGTGAACAACAGCAAGAAAATAATAATAAACTGTCCATTTAAATGATTCAATTTAAAACAGAAGCAGATGGGTTTGACTGTACAAGGGAAATAACTCATGCCAGCGGTGCTAAATCATTTGCCATCGATATGCAGAGGTATGATGATCTGCTCTCATGCTGCAGTGTGAGAGTCGGCTAGGTAGTGCTGTGCCGCCTTTGAGCGCTCTGAGCAGGGGAGAGACCATCTGCATCACTCGCAGCTCGTTGCAAAGAGTAACGTTAGGAACAGTACAGCACGAACAAGAGAGTCCCTAAAAATCTCTAGTAACACCTAAAAACACTCGCTAGTTACTTTTTTGTTGTTGACAATTTGGCACTAGGGGTGTCAGAAAAGTCTGACAAGCTGACAACACGGGCAGGCAATATATTTAATTGAACTAAATCGCTCACACCTCGCGCATGTGCAGTACAGATGGAATGTTCCATTATTCATGGGGGCCCCCCGGTTTTGAAAAGTAGTAATAACATTAAAATGTTATGTCCGCCCCTGACACAACCTACTGACTCACAAGCTAGGGAGCTGATTGAGTCGCTCCCCTACTTTTTTGTGTGTTCTGTTTGTTTCTATTTTCAGCTGCATCTCCTTCATTCATCTCATTATTTATACTCCTGTTCGGCTCATGACTTCACTGGTTATTTTTCATTGCTGTGTGGTTGTGCTACATGACTCTAGTTATCTCTTGCATGTTTCTATGTAGTTTAATTAACAACAGTTTTTGGATCTCTGCTCCCAATATGACTTTGGCAGTATGTCATTTTCTTGTCTATTAAGTATTGTTCAAGTGGTAACACTTTACAATAACAGTACATGAATAATGATGTATTATTATATGAACTAAACATTACTTTATTATGAATTAATGATCAGTTAAGGCATGTAAATTTAACTATGATTCACAAGAGTTACAGCTTCCTTAATTACTTGTTAGTACATGTTGTTAATTAATGTATTAATTACATTTAAGTTTAACCTAAATGTAACCAACATGAACTCGTGAGTTGTTAATGTATAATTATGTCATGACTTTACTTGGAGGGGCACATCACTACTGTTTATGTCGATGTTGACAGGTTATTCAGTGTAAACGCTCTAGACAGACGGGCATGAAGAGTTCATGAGTAGTTAGAAATGGGTTGATGATGATCTGCCCCTCCAAGTAAAGTCATTATATAATTATACATTAGCATATCATGAGAATATGATTGACATAACGTGAGGTTGATTTTTTTATTTTTTTTAACATGTATTAATTATAGGTGGAGCAGCACGGTGGTGCAGTGGGTAGCATTGTCAACTCAAGAACAGCAAGAAGGTCGCTGGTTTGAGTGTTGGCACGGTCAGTTGGCATTTCTGTGTGGAGTTTTGCATGTTCTCCCTGTGTTCGTGTGGGTTTCCTCCCAGTGCTCCGGTTTCACCTACAAGTCCAAAGACATGCGCTATTGGTGAATTGGGTAAGCTACAATTTCCGCAGTGTATGTGTGTGAATAAGAGTGTATGGGTGTTTCCCAGTGATGGCTTGCAGCTGGAAGGGCATCCGCTGCGTAAAACATATGCTGGATAAGTTGATGGTTCATTCCGCTGTGGTGAACCCTGATAGATAAAGGGACTAAGCCGAAAAGAAAATGAATGAATGAATAATTATGGATTAAAATGTCAGAGCTAAGTGATATGACACGATGCATAAACGTGCATTAAATACATTCAGCAATTTACACAATTTACTCTGTTGCCTAATTACAAAATTACACTGCAAATGTCACAATAAACACATACAGTATAACTGTCTTTTGACATTAGTCAACTGACATTTGACATTAGTCAACTGACATTTAAATATTTTACAATGCTCTGCATGTGTGGAGTTTAAGAGTAGTGTCAGAGGCAGTGTGTCAATATGATTGACACAACGTGAGGTCGAATTTAGATTTTAAAATTGGAGAATTAGACAAAATTTTCAGATTCACTGTGCAATAACCTTAGGAGCTAAGTGATATGACACGATGCATAAACATGCATTAAACACGTCCAGCAGTTTACACGTGTCTGTTAATGTCAGGATTCTGCGACTTTGGTCTTGTTAATTCTTGTTTTGTTTTGGTGTTCGACCTATCTTGTCTAGTATGTTGTCCTCGGCTCTAATAATTTCGAGTCAAGCACTCATTTTCTGTCATTGTATACGTCTCTGTACGAGCGTCGTCTCAGCTGCACTCAGGCCGTCAGACTCGAAATATGCGTTCTTGTCCTGGTGACTATGCTGCATATGCTTCGGTGTAGCCTTCGCGTGGTCGCATAGCCCTCGCTGTCTCTAACGCTAATGTCCACCTCTCAAAAAATGTAACTACTTGTCACAATCATGCATAGCACAAGCTCTATGATTGATAGGCTTGGTAGTGCTGACGAGTGTAGGCCATACCTGTCAACCCTCCCGTTTTTCCTGGGATTCTCCCGTATATTACAGTTCTATCCCGCTATTATCCCGTAAAAGTATTTTGCCGTATTTCTCTCGTATTTTCAGTCTTTCTCTGAACGGTGGTAATAAACATTAAAGAGCAGAGCCTCCATAAACGCAACCCATACTGACAAACCACCAGGGGCTGCGAAGAAGCGGAGTGAAGTCTGGGTTTGGGTGCGTCTTTAAACAGATATATGCACATAATTAATAATAATAATATCTAAAGATGTCGACCTTGGTGGGTTTTTTTTTCAAAAACAACTAATTTCGTCCTAAATGAGCACAAAAAGTTAGGAAACCAATCGAATGCTTTTTTTATATTGTTAGATGGTTGCATTTCTAAAGTGACACCTGTTATTTAATGTAATTAAACGAAAAAAATCTAAATAAATAAGAGATTCATTTGTTGCTCTTTAATCAGAATGTGTAAGTTACACAGTGAAGAAACGGCTAATGAGATTTAATATCTTGATTTTATTTAATTATAATAGCTATTAATTTTAATAAGCTGAACTGTTTGCTAATGTATTTACTGCTAATGTATACTATTTATTTTTTTATTTTGTAAATAATAATAATAAAATATTTTACTGACCATTTAACTGTTTATTTACAATGAAACAGCTCCAAATCAACATATTTAGTAATTTGGGGATTTTTTTAAAGGGGGAGGGGGGCGTCGGGGGAATTCCTTATTATGGTGGGCATATCCCTTATTTTCACATCCCAATGTTGACAGGTATGGTGTAGGTGGGACAGAGAGCTGTGCGAATCTGTTGGAGCAAGTTTTTACAAGTGTCGAGTCCAATGAAGAAGCTCTAGATGGAAATTGCTGTTTTGTGTTTACCTTATGATTAAAGTTGTTGCTCGTCCACTGGTTCCCGCCTCAAAATGAGCAAGTTTGAGTCTCCTGTACATTAAGGTACCATTCAGAAAAAACAAAACACCAGCGAAGAAACTCTAAACAGAAGAACATAAAAACCTACTGCCAGCTAGTGTTTCAGAAGTGTTATTGCAGAGCAACACAAACAGCGCACAGAAGTATAAATGCATGGCAACGCACAAGGCATGCACCATGGGTCATGCCGATCACTTGACGCAAAAGTATAAACCAGGCTTCAGTGTTTTTATTCATCGTGTACATGTGTCTTAAGTTCAGTCTTTTGTTGGTGTTGTGTTTAGCACGTGGTTCATGTTTACATGTGCCGTGTGCTTTAGTGTTGCGTTTTATGTGAACATGCAGTTAAAGGGTCCCTATTATGGGTTTTTGAAAATGACCTTCCATGTAGTGTGTAACACAGCTCTTAGTGAAGTGAAATATCCAGCTAAAGCTTAAATCTGAAAGTAGACAGTTTTTAAAACTATTTGATTCATCTATAAAAGAGTCGACTCATAGTGGTTTAAATAAATCGTCTTTATAACGAGTCTTCAGCTGTTTCGGCGTGACGTCATTACGAAACATAATGGTTGCGCGCGCAGACCCGGCAAAATTCAAACCTGCGGCCCCGCCCACTAACACAGCAGCAAGACGCTCATGAAGACGCTGTGTTTACCTGGATATTATTGGAAGTGTGAGGGAAAGGAGTCGTTCAGAAATCTGCACGCTTACAATGGGCGATCTATCACTACACAGCTCATGCATTAGTTTCTGCCTCGATCTTGTAATGGACAGACAAGACATCAGGGGTGTAGGCAAAATAAGGACAAATTATTAGGTACAGCGGCAGGCTGCTATACGCTGGGCTTCGGGCTGGTGAGCAGCACTGAAAAGGCTTGCGAATGGAGAGTGGGAGCCCGCAGAGATAGCTTGTCAGAGGACAGAGGATGCTACAACCTCCCGGCTGGGGATGTGATCGTTTAGAAAAGCAGAGTACAGGTAAGCACTTAGAACATATAGCAGTTCACGGACGAGGTGCCACAGCAATGATTGCAAATAGAAATTATCTACATGTTTTGTTACTAGTAACCGTGTGTACTGTATCAGGTTAACTCTATATTCTTATATCGCTTCTAATGCCACATTGTAAACGCGACGCGTGCTGCTTTGTTTACAGATTTAAATGCTTTCGTGAGCTCGTTCCACTGCCATTTGTCGTTGCTATGGCCACTGTTATCTGATCCTGCACATGTGCAGTGTTCAAGGTTCAGAATAGTACAGCTTTTGCTGCTGTGTGGATTAAAACTGAATGTGTGTCATACTTAACATAAGCAATAAGCTTGTTTTTAACTGCACTGCTTTCGGCGCTGAGGTGTCTGAATAACACTGTTGAGAACCGGGTACTGTTTACTGTGGTGTTAGTAAGTTTACTTTGAAGCGTGTTTCGGGCGTCCGCTGCGATCGGATCCTATACCAATGTTGGCAACCTGCGGGCTTGATAAACCATGCTGGGCATTTTACTGTCTCGCGCTGAACGCTGTCAACCAATGGCAACAGGCTGTCATCGATCCAATCAGCGCAGATTAGCTTCGCGCTAAGCAGGGGTTTGGGAACAAATGAATCGCTGAACGATTCATATGGGAGTCAATGGGATAATTAGGTAAAAATAAATGCATATTATAAGACCATGAACATGTTTTTTGACCTTGCATACATATCAGTATGTTGTTGGAGACCCATAAAACCGAAATATGACCCTTTTGAATTTGTAATAGGAGCTCTTTAATGAGTTCACATTTTGGCTACGTGTTCTAGTCCCGTGAGCACATGGTTTGTGGTGTCATGTGCTCTCCCGTCTATTGTCTAGTCCCATTCTTCTTGTTAACTCATTATTAGTTTATTATGTTCACCTGTTTGATTGTTAATTCTTTCTCTTTATAGTCTCCTCTTGTCTGCAGTTCTGTGCCAGTTCGTCATATGTTGCTATCACAGTCGAGTCGGGTCCTGTCCTGCCCTGCCCAGCCTGACAGCACAGCCAAGTTTTTTTTTTCTTAATGTTTTCCCCCTTAGGGTTGTTTTTGTTGCCTTTTTGTTTTATTTTATAATCATTTAACCCATCTTTTGCATTGCACTTGAGTCCTCACTCTTTTCCCCACTCAATTACAAACAATAAGCTGCAAATTTCACAATATACACGTATAACTTTCAATCATTTAACAAGTTATTTAAATATTATATAACTCTCTGCATGTGTGGAGTTTTAATATAGGGTGGTTTTATTATAGTAAGTCACAATAGTGAACTATGAACTCTCACTGAAGAGTTTACCAGCTCCAGTGCCTCATTAGGTATTCTCAACACATCCGCAGGCCTCATGAATCCAGACATTAACCTTTAAAGCCATCCTCATGATGATTCTTCACGCCTGATGATAAGTGCTTTCGTCCATTACTCACATTTCAATATTACACTTTAAAGGTCAAGAGGCTCATTTATATATATTTTTGAGACAACACCCACAACAAAATAACTCTCAACAGTATATGTCTTCCTTTAAAAGGTAATACCCATAAATTACTTGAACTACTAAACATAGAAAAGTCAGAAAAGCCCTTTGTGATCAACAAATTCTGATTTATTTTACTCCACATCAACAAACTGGAATTCTATATATTTATTTTTGTTTAGGATGCTTGTGTCGCTTGGATTTTAAAAAGTGAAATAATGGAGAATGAAAAAGAGATTTGCACAATAGATAGATTACAGTCATCTATATAGAATTGAGCAAAAATCCTAACAAATGCTTGATATACAGTAAATGTACATTACAGTAATTCATATAACTACAATAATAATAATAATGTAACATATATAGACTTTACCTTTGCAGCAAAGCTCACATTTTTTTTCCCCCTGAGTCCCTATTCTCTATTTGCATAATGAGCTTTATAATGTGAACAATAATGGGAAGCCACTTAACTTAGCGGAAGAGGCAGAGAGAAACCATGGGAGATCAATTGTCTAAGAAATATGAACACAAAGTGCATGTGCTTTACCATCTGATATTTCTTTATTTATTTAGCTGTTATTTTTATGCTGCTATTTTATATCCACACATAAAAGTGCCAGATAATTCACCCATATAATATATTACATTTAAAAGGGGCCAACAGAGATGTACTCAGAGAGTTGTATTTTGGGTTTTTAACTTATCTGAGTGCACAGAGAGGAATTACAGTTTTTCTTGATCTTTTTGAACTAAAATTTCAAAATTCTTATGCTATTTTTGAAAAATCACACCCATTTCTCTAAACTTTAAACACTATTCTCTGCTTTGACATGAGTTATATTTGGTGAACTCTTACTGCAAAACTCTACACACAAATTCCTCTATTTTTCAGTGCTTACACCATGTGGTCATTTAGTAAGCACTATTCAATAATGTTAACTTAAGTCAGCATGTGAACTTTTGAGACTCAGGCATAGTTTCAAGAAATGTGTTTTAGCAACCAGAATAAAACTGTAATATTAACCTCTGCATACACAGATGAGTTTTTGAAGTGTATGGCATCCTGACACACTGACGTCGGAAATTTTAGTATGCATTTGTTTATCGTATACAAATACGAAAAATTTGTCACACGCACAAATCTTGCTGAAGTAAACTGAATCCAATGTGAATTATCAAGCTATACCTCAGTATGGTTACTGTATAAACAAACCGTTTATGTTGAAATTAATATCTACCTTCCTGGTTTCCAAGCTGTTCCGCAATCACCTGCAGCAATCTTTGTGAGCCTTGTCTGTATATTCATTATTTTGCTTAACTTAAGGGCTGGCTTTGTGTTGAGAGACCAAGTGAATTACAGTAGTTTTTTCCAACACCATTTTTAATTTTGCCAGTGGACCTGAATTGTCAAAACACCACTCTAAATGTCTTTTCGAAGGGGAAAAAAGAAAATAAAATCTATAAGTTTTTTGGCCATAATTTTTGCACATAAAAAAGTTAATTCAACCTCACATTGTGTCAAAAATTATGGATGAAAATGTCAGATTCAGTGTGCAATAACCCTAAGAGCTAAGTGATATGACACGATGCATAAGCATGCATTAAACACATTCAGCAGTTTACACGTGGCTGTTGCCTAATTACAAACATATGCTTCAAATTTCACAATATACACCTTAAACTAACAAAAGATACACATAAACCAACCTTTTACCGATTCGAGGAGGCACTGAAAAAAATATATAATCTGTATATTCTGCAGAGAATGACAGATGAGACTCTGTGGTCATGCATGACTGTCTGCTTCATAGAACTGCTTAAAACTTCACAAAGTCCTTCTCATTTTCAAAATAAGAGTTTTATACACATAAGTAAAATAGAAGTTTAGATAAATTTAAAATAAGGAAAAATCATTGTTGTAATCTCACTACAAAAACGTATTTTTGCCTTAAACGTCTTCAGCATGCATATTACAGTTTTTCCCAATTGTTTACACACTATTACTTGTACTGCAGACACAATGACTACAACATGTAACTGATGCATCAACCCCCTGAGCCAATTCTGCTAAACTACAAGCACAATTCCTGCTTTACACTCAAATTGCAGATTTAAAACACACTTATTTCAAAACACTACACACAATTCTCTGCATTTGGCACAAAATTGTAAAGTCAGTGGTCCTACTTTGCATACTAACTCATCACATAGGTAAACACCTGTCATACATAATTGCAATTTAGAAATCAGAGCTCATCTCATATTCTCTATTTTTCAATCCTATTGAGGAATTGTTTTCTGCCTGGGGATGGAAAGTGTATGACCCAAATGCACACTTTTTTTTTTTACTGTAACTATTCTGTAAATATATCTGTTGTAGTATTTATGTATTTTATGTAGACCACATTATGTGCAACTTTGTGTTGGTTGGGATGAACACTGTGTACACTGTTTTTGTGGGAAAAATACAGTAAAATATATTTGGTACCATGTATTTGTGTGTTTTGTATAAAAACAATATTGTAATATGTTTGACAATGCACCTCTGTAGGCCTATGTACTATCTGTAGTAAGTGTAACACTGAACAAAAAAGGCTTACAGTAAGTCATTATGATGAATGGAGAAGAAGTGGTCACAGTGTTTTACATTAAGCACATCAGTGATCAACTGGTTCTTATAAATGTCTATTCATGTGATGGTTTGTGTGCATGTGTCATTTGAAAACAAAACACCATTTTGTGAAGAACTCGCATTGTTTTGAATGTAAAGTTTGATTTTGCCCAATGTGTGTGTGTTTTGTGATTTGTGTGTAGAGTTCTAACAATATGAGACATGCTTTCAGAAAATGTGTGTAAACAATTGAGAAAAACTGTAACGGTCCCTTGTGTATCGTCAGAGTTCTAATTGGCCTGTTTTCACCAGGATTTTACACTCATGGGATTTACATGAGAAAGAATATTTCTGGCCATTTCCATGTACATAACTCATAATTCATCATTATTTGTAACATTTTTATAATTGTTTATAGTGATCCCTCGCTATAATGCGGTTCACTTTTTGCAGCCTTGCAGTTTCAGAGATTTTTTTCATGCAATTTGACATGATTTTTCTACAGCGCATTGTGTTCTGTACCCTTATTAGCTCATTGTGTTCTGCGTCCTGACTGGCTGTAGACCACTGTCAATCAATCTCCTCCTTGCCGTGTCTCCTGTACAGTACAGAATGCTTTCAGCTTGCCAAATTCACATAAATCTTTAAACGCTAGCAGTGTGACTCTGAAGTGCTGTATTGTTTGTTTGCAAGTTTTCTCCCCACAATGTTGACAAATTATTCTGCACCGTCAAAGGCACCTGCGGACTGCGGTAAAAAAAAAAAAAAGCAGAGGAAGATGCTAACCATCACACAAAAAGTTGGACTTCTGGATATGCTAAAGGAAGGTAAAAGTTGTGTGACTGTAGGCTGCCATTACAGAATAAATAAACAAAGATCAAATGGTTTTGATCTTTAGTTTCATTCTAAAATACTGGACTTGTTTTGCTACGAAGGTTGGAACTTTGAGAGTGTTTAAACAAAAAAGAAAAGTGTGAAAATGTTAATGCCTGTTTGAGAAAAGTATATATAGTCTGTAGTGAGGGGTTTTATAGCTTAAAACATCTATAATAATTGTAAATAATAAAGCGGACTACTTCGCGAATTTCGCCTGTTGCAGGTTATTTTTATAACATAACTCCCGCAAATAACGAGGGGCCACTGTATACCACATTTAACTTATTAGCTCATTGTGTTCTGCGTTCTGACTGGCTGTAGACCACTGTCAATCAATCTCCTCCTTGCCGTGTCTCCTGTACAGTACAGAATGCATTCAGCTGGCCACATTTACATAAATCTTCGATCCCTAGCAATGTGACTCTGAAGTGCTGTACTGTGTGTTTGAAAGTTTACTCCTCACAATGTTGACGGAACGTTCTGCACCGCCGAAAGCACCTGCAGTAGCACCGAAAAGATAGAGGAAGATGCTAACCATGGCACAGAAAGTTGGACTTCTGGACATGCAACAAAATAAATAAAACATTTCTTTAAAATCATACTCAGATTACAGCTGATTTCAAGTATACATTTCAGAATTTTATTATAAATAATTTAAATGCCACATATTTTTTTCTCTGCCAACAAACACAAATTAAAATCAATGGAAAAGACACAAAGCAAAAAAAAAAGAGAAAGTTGTTGTAGCACACAAGGAAACAAAAGGCAAAATTATCACAAGGTAACCAGTACCATAATATCATAGAGCAAGTAGAACATAAAGTAAAACAGTTCACGTCCTTAAAAAAAAACTCCAATAAGGTACAACATTTTTCCTTAAAATATAATTAAGAAAACTCGATTTGTCTTGACACTTTCCCAAGCAAGGGAATTTAAAGCACATTTGTGGCAAATCTGTACATTATTATTATTATTATTATTATTATTATTGTCATGTTCATTATTAAATTTATTATAACCACTGCAATGTGAACTAGCTTGTTGCTAATTGTAGTTAAATGACATACAAACCATCTCCTTATTTCTTAAAACATAGGTCTCAAACTGGATTCCTGGAGGGCCGCGGCTCTACACGGTTTTGCTCCAACCCTAATCAAACACAGCTGATCCAACTAATCAAGGTGTTCAAGACTACTAGAGACTATTTTGCAGGTGTGAGTTCGAGGTGGTTGGAGCTAAACTGTGCAGAGCTGTAGCCCTCAAGGAGTTGAGTTTGAGACCATTGCCTTAGAACCTCATTAAATTCAATTTAACCACATAAATCGTGGTTTTCATGACATGAGCATGCACCTGACCATATGAACAGATTGGAAAAGACAGCATGAGCCCTAAAGAGACTTTTCAGACCTGTCTAATAAATATACTTTGGAAGATGCTGTAACAGACTATATAGCAAACGCTGCTCTGAAGTAGCTGGAGTGTACAATATGACATACATTCACCCAGAACCCCTACAGATACTCACACATACAGTGAATGCATTGCTGTTTGCAGATCTGAGGTAAACTCCAGTGATTTCTGCACGGGGACTGGTTGGAGCATCAGGAGGAAGTCCTGTTATAACCGATGCCTAAATGTTTGGACAACCACAATTCGGCCAACTGCATCGTGGATGCGTAAGTGCTCGCTTTAGATCCAACGCACATTTTGTATTGCTTGGGCTCTAAATGTGTGTCACAAAAGACTGGGTGATAAATATGCACAATACCTGGTTCTTGAGAGCGAAACACTTTCAAGTCAGAATTAATGACTTTCGTGAACAAATCGACATCTTCCAAACCCCAGCCTTGTATTGCAGTGTCAAACCCGCCAGCTTTGAGCAAGTCACTTTTGAATATGCAGGTGATCCCAAATCCATAATCCCTCCAAAATCCGCTTTTCTTGGTAAAAACAAAGTTGCTGTCTTCTGGAGGGTCACCGGCATAGACTATTTTAGGATCATACTGACTGAAGACGACAGGGAAATAGACTTGGCTTCCCTCAATGGTGTTGTCTCGACACCTCTGAAGGGCATCGGTGTTGAAGACCAGGTCCACATCGCAGAAAAACAACAGCGAGTTGTTCCTCAGCTGAGAAGAACCTATCTCAAGAGCCAGACCTCGAGAGAAGCCTCCCGTCATAGGAATGATAGACAGGTCTGCTTTAGGATATCTGTTGTGATATTCCTTGATCAGCTCTAGGTGTCTTTCCTTATCCTGGTTCGTATCATTATCAATTAGAATTATGGTCAGTTTTACATTCTGGTTGGGGATCAAACAGACTCTCTCAAAGTTTTCCATGAATCGTACAAATATTTCGTAGCGCCCAGTCAGCGGTACGAGAAAGTGGACTTTTGTCTGACTTTGCTCCTGCAACTCTTTTGTTGATTCTGCATTCTGGAAGGAAGAGAAGATCTTAAGTGAGCTGGAGAGAAAAGAGAGTGATCGATAGTCACCATTGATGGCATCTTGTAGCTCGCCAACATCCAGTTCCTCTGCCTCGCTGAAGAACGGCCGACTGAAAGACTGCTGAAGGTAAGCGTGTCGGCGTACCGGCACTGTCACTTTCCTACCCTTGTGCTTCTTGTAAAGTAACAGAAGGTCCAAGATGTATTCAGCACCATGAAGTGGATCCACCCGTCTGTAACCATACTGGATCTCTTTGAAATCTATGATGCGGCCTCGAGTTTTGGAGTTCTCATTGATCATTTCCATCACTTGAAGCACTGTGTCTTCTAGTGCTGAGCGGACCAGGTTTCCAAGGCCCTGACGGGGCATCTGCTTCTCACCGGTGGAGTACAGGTGCCTACCTGTAACAAAGTCCCACTCGATGACTTCTTGACGCTCTGTGGGCCGGTAGCGAGTGTAGGAAGGTGGCGCACCCAGTAGCTGGTCCTCCCACTGCACAGCAGTGTTGCTGAGATGGCTCATAGTGACGCCTTCGCGGTGCAGCTGAATAGTGCGGTACCGCAGCTCAGAGATCTTACGGCTGAGAAGATAGCTGTGCAGCCGGTACTGGTAAGCTGGACGCTTGTTGGGGTGCAGCGTGATGGCATTATGGATCTTGCTACTGTGAAGTTCCTGGATGAAACCTTTCTTGTTGTGCTCATAGTTCTCATAAAACAACTGCTGCATCTACAGACAGAAGGAAACAACAGTGCATTAGTAACTTCGTAATTATTTATGTTCAAGTCAAGTTATTTCTATAGTGCTTTGACAATGCAGATTCAGCCAAAGCAGCTTAACATATATTGAGAAAAAAGAATAAGCTATAATATTTGAGATCTTGGAACATTATAGCATAACAGGCAGGGAGTAGAGTGGTGGTAGAATAGTAGTGTAGTTCTAGTTAAATTCTTTTCATTTACTCATACAGCCCAAATTAACGCCACAATAGTTGACAACTGTGCTGTACAATAAAACAGAAGGCAAAAGAGTAGGGACGAATACAAAACAATGCGCTTTAAATATAAATAATAAAAGAGATTAAGTAGTAACGAGTTAAAAGCAAGTAAGAAGATGCAGCTTTAACTTTAAGTCATATGCAATTTCAAGTCAATACAGATACAGTTCTTCATAACCTAGGACTGATCACTGGAAATGTATTGTCACCACTGAGCTTTAGTCTTGTTCTTGAGTATAACGGAGTAATGCTGTCTGAGGATCACAAACATCTGGCTGTCCTATTTACATTTATAAGATCTGACAAGTAAACAGGACCAAACCATTTATATACTTAAAAACATAAAATTTTTTTTTCAATTTAAGCCTATAAGGCACTGGCAACCAATTTAAGACTTTAAAATAGCATTAAAGATCAACATATATGAAGATTTGCATACATTGAAGATAAGGGTAGACCAATATATAATGCACTACAGTAGTTTAAGCGTAATAAATCAAAGACATGAAAAACTTTCAAAATTTTTAAAAGATAGAAAAGATTTAACTTTGACATATGTTTAAGATGAAAAACAAAACACAGCAAGACTTAACTACTAAATTAAAATGTATTCAGTTTAGTTTAATACAAATGTCACTTTTGATCAGGGGTGCCCAAACTCCTCGTGGCCTGGGTGTCCTCCATATTTTAGTTCCAACCCCAATTAGATACACCCGAACCAGCTAATTAAGCTCTTTCTATGTATACTACAGTCTTCCAGGCAGGTGTGTTGAAGCAAGTTGAAGCTTAACTATGCAGGACATCGGCCCTCCAGGACTGAGTTTGGGCACCCCTGCTTTTGATAGATGATCCATTGAAGAGCAGCTCCAGCAACACCAACCAAGCAAGCCAGAGGCAACAGTGGCAAGGAACCAAAATGCCACCAATCGATTGAAGTGGAGAACAAACATTCAGAGAAACCAGAATTCAGATAGAGAATGGAAATGAATATGGTTCAAATACCCAAACACTAGTACTTAATTGTGCTTGCTAATAAAAAAAAACTTGAATCTCTCAACAGTTTCCATTCTTTTAGCCCAGATGTTCCATATGGATGCTTGGATTTGCTCCCATTTAGAGACAAATGGTATCAGTTGGATCAGACTCTGACATTGTGTGATGGGGTCTGACTCACTTTTGAAGTTCCAGTTGATTCTAAAAGGGTTCACTTGAGTGACTACAAGTTCCTTACTTATATTTTAATATATATATATATATATATATAT
>CAIGQZ010015273.1:1203500-1220091 GCA_903798205.1 Danio tinwini
TTTGGCTCAATGTTTGGGAGATAAACTTGTAATCCAAAAAGATGCAGCTTTTAACAAATTGCAGCAATAAACAGTGCTCCTTTTCACCTTCAATACCAAAAACATATGTGCCCTTAAGAAAGGAACCTAAACCTCAGTTGCTCCATTGTCACTGAAAGCAAATGGCTGCCCACTGCTCCAGGTGTATGATTACAGGGTGTGTTTGTGTGTGTCTGGATTTTGGAAGTGTGTAGTGTTTGTGAGCCTCCAGAAACAAGGTTGTTAAAAGCAGATTTAGGAGATGCTTTTATTCTGAACCTCTCACAAATTACAGATTTAACAAGCAATTCATCATATAGTCAGCACAATTCATTGTAATTTATGCCAGGTTTATTAGAAAGTTAGATTCGGAAACAGGCTACAGCACAATTAAAATGCAGATTCATAAGCTTATATAAGCTTGTAAAAGCACTGCTTCTTGAAGATTATGATGGTCTCAGCTTATTCCACCAAGAGAAGCTGACAGGTTTTGGAAAGCAACTTTGTACCTCATTGAAAAGGAACAGCAGTGTTGATCATTCAGGGACTATCACTGGCTGGACGGATGCTTACACTAGTCAGAGTGTACCGAGGTATGAGAATGCAGTTTCAGTATCACTCTAAAGTGCATAAAAACAAAGTCAAAGCTTTAAATGTTTATACTAATAAGTGATAGGAACAAATGATGTCAGAATAGTGGTGACACTCATCCTAGAACAGAAAGCTGAACTAAAACGACACTGACTACATTTACATGGACATCAGTTATCAAATTACTGTCCTGTATCAAATTATCTCATTAAGACAGTAATATGTTTGTGTTTACATGAGTTTTTTCCTTTCATGATCCCGTTTTACATGTTATAGCACACAATTTGATTAACATCATTGCTATCCACATTTCCCCCATAGTTTTATGTAATTTCAGGTGTTTCATTTTTAATTTGTCGACTTTAACTGCAGTTTGGCACTTTCACTTTCATTCAGGAACATGTCATGCATGCCCCCTGTGACAAACAAGATATTCGATTGCGAGGAGCTGCTGGAAGAGAGTAGTTTTTTTAAATGGAATTTGATACTGCACGGTGTATGGGGAAAAAAAACCCTTCGCATTCCACAATGCAGGTGTCTGTGGTCCTTCACTGACTCCGTAGGTGCAGAGAATAGTGTCAAATAGTCGTGTTTGTATAGACTATCCTGTCAAAAAATTGCGGCGAATTACCTACACGACGGTATTAGTTTGATTGCTGTATTTACATGTCTGTACCGCACTTTAATAATGCCACTAAAATCGACATACTCCTCATGTCTTAATCCGATTTCTGTTTATTTCATGTTTATTTTAGTCTGATTAAGGTCATCAAAAACTGCTGTTTACATGGTAGACTCATAATCAGAGTATTGTCTTAATCATATTAAAATCAGATTATTGCTGTCCATGTAAATGTACTCACTGTATGAAAATTTAAGACATTTTTTAAAGCAATCTTCAGTAGAGATTTAGGTTGTCTGCAATTTTTTGGCAATAAAACTGGGCTCACACTGCAGGAGTTTTAGCCCAGTTTATACCCAATATATCATTCACATCATCTCAACCAAGACCTCATTTAAAAAAAAAACTGACCCACATTTTCTGATTTGGACATCAAATTATAAACTTTCCCATCTACTTGCAGACAAATCAGCACTGATCTGATAACATTTGTATATAAATATAGACAGTATTGGGAGAAACACATTACAAGTGACGCAAGTTACATATTACTTTTCTAATAAGCAATTAAAGTATTGCTGAGTTCAAACTGCATGATTTTAGTCCCAATTTAGACTTACCGACAGGTTTTGAAAAATCACTGACAAATGCCTGAAATCACAGGCAAATTGGTGCTCGTTCACGTAGTGTGAACTATCAAAGACGCGATTTGAGAGAAATGCTGATGAGTCGCCAACACCCGTCAAAAATTTGGCATGTTAGATATCTGGACCTGTCAGCGATTCAAAATCACATTGTGTGAAATGTGTTCTGATTGAAAATAACATTGGCAATTACCTACAGCCAATTAAAAAGCAGCATCCACTGGTATGGGTATCTGTAGGCCAGCGGAAGGTTGGGGGAGAAGTTAAAAGCGATTATTTTTGGTCTATTTGGACCCAAGAAATAGAAGAAAAACTAGTGGAAATTTGGCAGGAGCACCCGTGTCTGCTTGACGTGTCATCTGAGCAATACCACAACCAGCTCGAAAAAGAAAAAAGTTAAAGAGAAATTGCTAAGCCCTTCAAAAGCCAGGTAAGCAAAATAAGTAAATTTCTACCCCACTAAAGGCTTCTTTCTCATTATGCTAAGTATATAACAAACGATATACTAGGTGACCTCGCGTTGTTGCCATGTCATTTCTCATGTGTCTGTGGTTGCGAGACATAGTTTGCGGACCAAGACAAAGTCGTCGGCGATTGAGTGAAACCCCCTGTCGCCAATCCATCTTGCAGCGTAAACACAGCAGCTACCCCAGATAGTCATGCAGTGTGAAAGCAAGTGACGCAACTTCTTTGAAAATCATGCAGTGTAAACTTGGCATAACACATTACTTAAAAAAAGTAATAATAATTGATCATACTTTTAAGTTTAATTAATTGGCTTTTAAAAAATAAATTCCTGAATTAAAATGAACGTCGATGAAAAAATGCAGGAACAGACAAAAACCAAGATGGCAGAGCCTTACATTTTTGCATGGATGTTTTCTCATTATTTTGAACACATGAAAGAAAAAGAAAAGGTGATTGTCTCAATGGACAGTGATTTTACTTCACTAATTCTTAGTAAATAACATTATCTTACATTATTATTTCTTATGTGTTTTTTAAGGTAAATGAAGATTATACAGTGCTTTGTTAATTGCAGAGACAAAGACGAAAAAAAAAAGTTCTGAAAAAGATCAAGCCACAGCCAGGTCAGAAAAATTAACGTAAAAGTAACTCAATAGTAACATAACGCATTAGTTCCCATAAAAAGTATAGTAGTTAAAAGAAGTCGGAGAGTAAGGCCCAATCTCAATTCTACGCCTTAGCCCTTCCCCTTACCCCTTGTTGTGAGTGTTCCAGTAAAAAGGTAAGGGTGTTCCAATTCTCTTTAGATTGAAGCTGTAGGGCAAAGGGGAAACTGAGATTTTTCAGATACACACTCAAAACGAAGGGGTACAAAAATTTCCCAGAATACACCATCTACAACAGCAGTGTTGCTGCACACAGAAGTAAGGAGATGCACAATATTTTGTCATTAATACGAATTTTTACGACAAACAAGCATGTTTTAATACATTCACAAAGGTGTTCGTGTTTTACAGTCATGCTTCACAAAAATAAAAACGATTAAATAAAAAAATAAAAAAAGACAAAGAAACGTAATCCCTCTTAGGTGTAATTTGCTTTCAAAGTATTTTTACAGTTCAGTTTTAGCGATCTTCATGTTTACAATTGTGTTCCCTTTGCAGTGCACTTTGAAAACATTGATATCATTTTGAACACAGCCTCATAGCGAAAGCTATAAGTGAGCTATTATTTAAAAGAGGAAATGATGTTACGTCTCCAAAGCTTGTGAAAACAAAAAACATAGCATACGTTAATGCTTTTATTTTATAGTGGGTTATTTATTAAGTATCTGTACTGTATATGACATAAGCCTGCTGGTTAGAACTTTCTGCTGTGGTTTGCATGTCAAATTGTAAAAGTAGACTTTAATTTTTTTTTAATAAATAAACAATTTCCTACTTAATAATTATCATCATCATCATCATTAATATTATTTTTAAAGTAAATTTATTTATAATAAATAGCCTCATTATTTATTTATTTATTTTCTTTATATGATTTATATATGATATTAGAATAGTGTTTACTTTTTGTAAGTGATTTTATGTTTTAAAATAGAATATGTAATGTTCAACTTCTCAATAATATTAGTAAAGCTATGTGCCATTTACATATATTTTAATTAATATGGAAAACGAGTGCATGTTTTTACCAAAACTAATATTGGATTTTATTTTAAATGCATGTTTGTGTAAAACAATATAATTTGCATAAAGAAATGATGGGGTTGTTCTCTAAAGAAGTTACTCCACCCCGTGTAAAGCATCATTATGGGTGTTTTACGCTATAACTCACGTGGTTCAAGCGATGGATCTGTGACAGAGAAACTACGGATTTTGGGAAACACTCGTCACTACATTGTTCTTTTCCCAAACAATGCATCGTACTATGATAGTTCAGCCGAGAGTTACGTCGTTGTTTGGGAAACGCACCCCAGGTAAGTGGCGACGTTGCACAGACATCGCTACAATGTAGATGTGTTTATTGGGAAGAGATCACGATGACATATGATGACGTGCAAGGGCTAAGGGGCCTTTTGCAAGGGCCAAGGGGAAGGGGTAAGTGTACAAAAATAGAAATGGGATTGGGCCTAAATCACACTGTAAAAAATTGCTGTTAAAAAATGGTCAGATTTTACAGTAAAATAATGTTTTTTCACAAAAACAGTAATATGCTGTTAAAAACAAAAAGTGCATTCTGGGAAGTATTTTTGTTATCCAGAAAGTAACCAACAGCAGAAAACTGAGTTAACAGAGCTCAGATTCAACGTTTCAAGTCTGTGTTTAAAATCACATTTAGCACCATTGTTCACTATTATGTACACTAGTTCACTAACATAGTTCACCTGACAGAGTTAATGAACACTAATGAGTGAATTCAGACACTGATGATCACCTGCTGTAATGATCACAATCACGGAAGGAAAGAAAAATAAGAAACGCAAGCAGTGACGTCAGTTACAACATTAAATAAAATCAAGTAAAATAAAACACTCAGTCTCAGCAGAGGATCATTAAACAACACAAACAACAGCATACACACTTATTACTGACCGCTTTGACTTTCATACCATTCTTATTGAGAACCAACAGAAATGTAGGTGTTTTTTTTTTGTGTGTGTCACCGTAATGGAGTGAGGGGCTGGTTTAGTTGGGCTCTTCACCCTTGAAATTATAAAGTTAGCTTCTCCAGCTGCTGTAATACAAAGTTTATAGAACACTTTTATTATAGCAATAAAGCTGTAAAGCCAACAGGTAGATAAATCTAGTTGTCTGAAATTTGTTCTGCTAAATGTTTTGATAAAGGTCTAAATGATGGACCTCATGCAATAGTTTTTATGCTTATTGCAAATATTAATGAGAAGTGGAAACAGGAAAAATACCTGATTCTTTTACAGAATTAAGAAATAACAGACAAAATCAGCTCAGTGATGACGAAGGCAACAATGGTAACAATTAAAATCAATGCATTTCAATGCATGCTGGGTGTGGCACAGTACAAATATCCCAGCATGCATTGGGGCATGAATAAATGTAGTATAATGGTCTTACAGGTTTTTTTTATTTACATTTGGTTCTGCTGTTGTTTATGTTTAGAATTTCAGTAGCCAGTTTCTGATGTTTGTGAGTTAAACTGTTAATTTTGTTAGTTGTCACCGTTGTTGAGGTTCATACACTGATTATTGATGTCTCTTTGAGTGCAACGTACACCATAGAGCAAAGTGTTTTTGTCCAAGATATTCTTAAAAACATCCAGAATTTAATGCCACATACAGGCATGTTATATTACATTTAACAATACATTAAACTTTGGATAAGAGCAGTAAATTATTTTTAATTAGAACACGTTCTGCCTTATTAAAAACAATATGAACGTCAGCAGATCTTATTTAGTTTTTTGGCTTGCTTGCCATAACAAAAGAGCTTTTTAAACAAAGTTCTTAACAACTGCAGCAGCCAAAATAAATTAATGTTATAAATGTCAGGGCTCAGAGCCCAACTAAAGCAAACTGTTCTCCATGATGGTGACGTAAAATGTTAACTTTTATCTCAAGAAGAACTTTAGTACACTCACAGAAATGATTCATGGCAGAGTTAGTTTTTATGCATTTACATCTATTTGACTTTATTTAAAAACTCATATTTTTTAAATCTATACATTAAAAATAAATATACTCTAAAAGATTTATTCAATTATACAACTTATTTAATGCAATTAGTTAATAAATACTAACATTGTTTAAATAATAAGAGTTATAAAACAAACAAGATTCTGTTATTTAAAGTTTATGTGATTGGTTTTCATCAAAGTTATGAAAAAAAATCAATTGGGAAACAGGAAACGACGTCACTTTCACTGGACACAAGCCCTCGGTATATTGTTGGAATCCGTCACACACATGTTGGTAAGTAATCCGAAACATCCTTTGTTGTATTGCTCCTGTTCCAATAATAAATTTTATTTAGCATCGAGGGTATATAATATTAATCCATTTATGATAAGTTTTATGTAGTCTGTGATTTTTTTAAACGGTTTTATCGTACGTCGATTTATCGGAGAATACAGAGACTTGCAAAACTCCCAAGCAGCTGTAAAAGTGTAATTTGTCGTTGTAGAGAATAGCCACACGTGTGTATCAGTAAAGTTGTACTTGCAGAGCAAATTTGCAAATGTGTAAGTATTTTTTGTCCCCACAAACACAGCGCAACATTTACATCTTTTCAAATCCTTCAGTGCAGATGCACAAGTCCTATTGGACGAATCACAAATAAAGAAACTCCTCCGCTCGTGTTTTTTTTTTGCTACTATTGCTGCAGTGAATATGGTGCAAAATAGAGGCCTGCATTCCCGCGGTTGTACCCGACCACATATTTTGCGGCGCGGAAATAAATTTCCGAATAAAGCGCGGGAGCGGTCGGTAACTCTGGTGTAATTTGAACGGGAGCGGGCGGTCCAACAATATCTCTACCGACTCCCGAGCGAGCGAGCACGCGCGCAGCCCGGATGCTGTGTGAATGAATGAGAAAGAGAGCGCGCGCGCGTGTGTGTGTGTGTGTGTGTGTGTGTATGAGTAAATGAGAGAGAGAGAGAGAGAGCGTGATGACTGTGCAAACGGTTAGTTTAAACGATTATTATTATTTTACCAAACATTTATTTTTCCATTTTAATATCACCCGGCTACTCTTTCAACAAGTACCTTTGCCTTCATTCTACTTTAAAAATGACAATATAATAATTAAAATGATACTAATAGTAAATAATAACAATAATAATCCTAAATAATCCTTTTTTATATGGGTCAAAATTATTTTTATTTTTCCTGAAAATACTAGATAACGTGCTTGACTTGACTTAGATTTACTGACCACACATGTGAAATGTAGGCTACCTTCAACTGTATTCAGTTGGGATTCTTTTTTCCATTTAGATTAAATGCAATATTAGTTTTCTGTTTAAAGACTGAAGCATGCTATCTGAGAAACATGTTTTTGAAATTTCCTTTATTGTTGAATCAAAAAACATTCACAGAAAGCTTATTTCTTTCAAAAATCAGGTTGATGGGGTGTCCTACTATATTATGAACAAAACCAATCCTGAATAAAAGACAACAAGCTGACAAAAAATATAAATAATAGAATTTAATAGTTATTAATGATGTAGGCTACCATAATGGGACATTTATATAAAGCAATTTCTGTAGGCCAGGTAGAAAAAAAAATTAATAATACTTACACATTTGTAAATTTGCTCTGAGCCACACGTGTGGCTATTCTCTACAACTACAAATTACACTTTTACAGCTGCCTGGGAGTTTTGCACCAAAAATACCTTTATACAGATGCCAGTTAGAATCATAACTTCAGCTAGCTTGGCCAAACAACTTTTAAATGCATCAAATTAACCCATTGCTGTAGGTTTTTATGTTTGTGAAAATGAAGAGGATTGAATTGGAAGTCAAAAATTGTCACTGTAATATGTAAGCTAATGTTTGCTGTTTTACAGAATTGAATGACGCCACTTATTTTATTCTTACGTTCTTTTTTTCCAGAAATGTAACTCGTGGTATTTGCTTATTTTTCCTTTCGCCGTGTTCTCACCGCCACGTGGCAACATAGATTTTGTAAGTACAAGTTAAAAGATGTACACGTTAAAATATAGAACATATTAAATGTTTTAATTAATGTTCAGTCCATGTAAAATTGATTTTCAATATAATGCTGAAATGTTTAGAGTAAACGTTAAAATGTGAAGTATTTAATGTACAATATAAAATGATAATTATGCCTACAATGTTTGATATAAGACTAGGTTGAAAATGTGTTTTTTTCCCAGGTATTATTTTGCATTATATAATTGAACAAGAGTTAGCTTCTATGTTTGGAGCATCATTAATGTTGTTAAACCCTAACAAAATACTAAAGTGAAAATGCAGCTAAGTTCACAAATAACCTAATAGAGTTGTTTTTGTGTTTGTCTTCATTCACAGGTGCTGTGTGAATGTGGCGTTGCAAATTGTGTGAAAGTTCGTTATCCTCCAGGTATGAATTATTAAAACATCTGAGGCTGAAGACATTCATACCATAGCCGGAGATTGTGTGATGAGCTGTCTGAGCATCTACTTCAATGAAGACCTGGACACACTTGTTAAAGAATATGTGGTATGTTTTAGAATAGTGTGCCAGTAATTATTTCCATCTAGATAATATGGGGTGTTCATGAGAATGGAATGGACATGAGGACACATTGACCACCAGTATTTCAACATTGAGTACATTGGGTTGTTTTGAATTTAAAAAATCATGCAAGTAAATGGTGGTAGAGCTGTCACTCCAAGGAAATTAAATCCGCTTGGTCCAGAGGAACCTGAAGATGAAATTGTCCGGGTTCTGGCACCCACATGCCCCTCTCCGCCAGAAACAACAAGGTGAGGACACAGACATTTCGTAGTGCTCATGAACCAGTGATTTTACGGCATTGATATGATGTTGGAAATGTTTAGTAAGAAATGCCTTGTATCACCAGGATGCATGTTCTGGAATGTCTGCTTACGAACTCAAGGTCCTTGAGAACATCACACAGAAGGAAGCCTTCTTGTCATCTCTGAAGATATGGCAAGTATGGACATTTTAGTAAAAAACTAATCAGCTGTTTTCCATTTCACTTGCCCTCTCCCTACCCCAGTCTCCACTCTACTCTCCTCTTAGTCTCTTTTCCTCTCCCTCCTGTTCTTTCACCATTGTCCCCCACTGCACTGTCCTTCTCTCCTTCTCTTTTCTTTCTATTGTATTCACTTGCTATCTTACAGGTGTAACTTCACATATAGATAAAAAAAATGTAAAATTTGATTTTAGTGGGTTTTTGTATTTTTTTTAACAATGTAGTTTACAAAGATATTGCAATTTCTGTCTTCATCCATTAGCACACCTGTTCTGAAGATAAACGGAGGTGATATGGATTTGGAA
The DNA here is from genome assembly GCA_903798205.1 of Danio tinwini. Lineage (NCBI taxonomy): Eukaryota > Metazoa > Chordata > Actinopteri > Cypriniformes > Danionidae > Danio > Danio tinwini. Next base: position 1,212,848 of record CAIGQZ010015273.1, read on the forward strand.
CAACATGAGGGTGAGTAAAAATTTTATTTTTGGGTGAACTATCCCTTTAAGTTTCAGGCTTGATGGACATACTACACTCATCCTGACTTGATTGTCAGATTATAAATTGATACATTGGCAGAAAGGTGCACAGCATATATGAGAAGCGTCTCCATTTTTAGTTACCTTTTTTAACAGCATTTTTTGTGGCAGGTCAATGGCTTCATTGGAAGAAAAATCTCTGCAGTCTCCCCGGAAATCGCTCTGTTCTAAAGCACAAAACCTCACCCCAAGTGAAGGGTTGACCCATAATCAAGTGAGAACAAGACTAATACTTGGAATTTTCAGATATTATATTGTTGGTGTTACATTAATAGGAAATTGCACAACTGTGCAACACAAAAATGCATTGTGTTGTTAACATATTATCAACAGCCTTTTGACTTTTTTTACAGGCTTTTAGGGGGTGATCAGGTCTTAAGGTCATTATCCTCAACTTGCAGCCATTTCATTCTCATGAATGCATATGTGCTGTGTGCTTTAATGAAAAGATGTATGTATGTTGGTTGGGGGGGTTAATATTATATTTTAAGTGTGTGTTTATACATTCCAGGATATTAAATCCAGAGAGGCAGAGGAAGACAGGGCAGGAAAGACCATGGCCATCTACAAAGAACAATCAGAGGATCGTGGTCCAGGTGATGGACGCTTCACTGATGCCTATTTTCTGCTAGAAGGTGTGGAGGTTCTCCACAACCTGCAGAGTGTCACTCATGCATGTGTTATGGCCTGATCTACGCGCTCAATTTGAGCTACCCTAAAAGCCTGACGTTTACATTTGAGGTGTACCAGAAAATCCTGATGGACCTGGACTCAACCAAGCTTTCCACGAAAGTACAGACACTGAACCTGAATTTGCTCCAGTGATTTAGCTGGCAATAATGAACATATACAGCCCCTACCCATTTTTTTCTCATTGTGTTTCAACCCACAGATATGTTACAATTATTTCCTAGTTCTATAATATGTTAATTAGCAACTGAAAATGGATCTCTGTGTACAGTTTTTTTTTAATGTTTTTTTTTGAGTGTCCAAGCAGTCATGTGATGTTCGAGTGTGGCTTTGTAAGTGGGTTCATATGGATGATTTCCTAAATGTTGGCTGATGTTAACTTGGCTCAATACAGATTTTTATATCAAAGACAAATATAAATAAATCTGGATTTTCCAGTGGGTCTAATTCTATTTTTTATTTGATGGGGAAACAGTTGCATAAATATGATGCATTGTTTAATTTGGTTTAGTATATAAGCATACATTAAACATGATTCAAATAAATGTTATTTATCTTTTTTTAATTACCCTGATTTAGTTATCTTAATTATTATGCAATTTATACAATAAACTTTATGTATTTTAAATAAATAAACTTGTTATTATTAATTTAGAATAATTATACTTTACATAAACTAATTACATAAACCTGAGGATTATGCATTTAAAATAAATAGGCTTTATTATCCAAATGAAAATAAATAATATAAAGTTTATTTGGTTGATTTGTGTTAAAATTATGCAAAAAATATAAATGGGAATTTGTCATGTAATAAAATTACATAAATCTTAAATTTTGGGTGAAATATTTCTGTGAGTGTAGATGTTATACAAAAATAAATGTTTTAGTAATAAGTGTAGCTGGTGATGATGTTTGTAGAGTTGTTTATTCATCTGCTGATCATTTTAATCATTTGTTGACCTTCAGGTTATTTCATTTCATAGCTGTGACTGAAGTTTCAGTTTTTTTGTTACTTTATGTTCTGTTCTTGTTTTTTCCCTTCAGTATTTATTCATGTGTTCATCGCTAATTCTCAATTATCATTTAATTAGTCATTTAATTAATTCATTTACTTTAGCTTTGCTCCATGTTTCTTGAACACTCAGAAGTGTGGACACTTGGAAGTGTTCAATTTAAACTGAGGTATTTACTCTGGGGTTTAAAGGGTTAAAGGTGTGAGAGGTAAAAACACAGTGTAAAAATGTATTTTAACAGTTTTACAATGTTAATTTAAACTGCGGATGTAGACTGTAAAAAAAACAGTAGATTGCTGGCAATCACAGCTGCCAGTAGTTTACCGTTAAATCAAGGAAAAAACAGTATATTACTGTAAAACCTGAAGCAATTTTCTTCTGTGTGTCACCGTTGTGGAGGAGAGTAGAGCCAGTGTTTGAGTCAAAGATGAACAATAAAACACTGATGTTATTCTGCATGTTTCTTTACTTAAAGACAGTGGCTGTGTAGTTGCTGATGCAGTAAGAATCTATCTAGTAATTCCAGCTTTACATGTATGTGTGCTGCTGTGAAATTTAAGACATTTGAGTTAAAAGGAACTTTTCTAATTAACTAAAATAAGTTATCATTATAAGTATGCTTTTAAGCATATATAGCACATTACTTCATAAACACATACAGCAGTTGGCTAATTTGAGGCAGTTGCTTTCAATGAACAAAATGAGTTCACTTGAGTATTGTGTATATCAATGTAGTCCATGTATTTTTACAGCAACGTACTGTAAAATAACAGTACATTGCTGGCAACTACAGCAGCCAGTAACTTACTGTTTTTTAACGGGACAATTTTTAACAGTGCCATGTTGTAATGCATTACTTTCAAAAGTAACTTTCCTCAACACTGGATATAGCCATTGGATGACCACAAAACAATGTTATGCAGGTCCATTGGACTGTGGGGATGAAGAAACAGCTTACAGAACTCTTGCAACAACACTGCCTGTTTAACGTGTGTTAGAAAATGTGTAACAACTATAAGAACAAAGCAAGGCTCTAGGGAGAAATCACCTATGAGCATAACGGGTGAGTTCAGAAAGCTGCTAATGCACTTGCTAGCGAATCTAAACATTACTCTTTGAAATATCACTGACTGCTGCATGAGAGCATGTGAGTTGCTAGCCCTGGCATGGTAGTACTATAATATCTAATAGCAGTTGTGCTGATTTTCAAATCATTTAATATGTTATTACCTTTTTAAGTTACTAGTAAAGTAACATTCCTACATTACATAACTATGATTTCTTTTTCATTTCCAAGAAAAAATTTTAAATAAATATATTTAAAAAACTAACACCAGTTACTTTGTTTTTCTATTTATTAACCGATTTATTACCTGATTTATTTACTCTTTCCATAATGAGAGAAATCATTGTGTTCAGATGTGTTTTGATACATGATACACACTGTAGATCTTGCTTAAATGCGAACATTTATTTACTCATCACACTTGAACAAAAAAGATCCAGTATACCTTAAAAAAAAAAAAAACTAAATGGTTTCCAAACTAATTTCGAGAGGATCACGTGATATAAATGATCACGGCTGCTCTCTCATCCGTAATCAGTAATAATCCAATCAGTTTGATCCAAGCCACCATAAATAGACTGATTTCACCCTACTGCCATATCTTCGTTTTGGAAGAATCCCGCCTTCCACGCCAGCTCTCAAGACCTACCTGATCTCGGACCCAGGGGTGGACTTATAGATTTGGGGGCCCTAAGCAATTCCAGGTATGGGGCCCCAGAATTTGTCAAGAATAAACTGCATGTTAAAAAGTTGAAGTCAGAATTATTAGCCCCTCTGAATTATTAGCCCACCTATTTATTTTTTCCCCAATTTCTGTTTGATGGAGAGAAGATTTTTTCAACACATTTCTAAACATAATAGTTTTAATAACTCATCGCTAATAGCTGATTTATTTTATCTTTGTCATGATGACAGTACATAATATTTTACTAGATATTCTTCAAGACACTTCTATACAGCTTAAAGTGACATTTAAAGACTTAACTAGGTTAATTAGGTTAACTACGCAGGTTAGGTTAATTAGGCAAGTTATTGTATAACGATGGTTTATTCTGTAGACTATCAAAAAAAAATCTAGCTTAAAGGGGCTAATAATTTTGACCTTAAAATGGTGTTTAAAAAATGTAAAAAACTGTTTTTATCTTTTATTCTATCTGAAATAAAACAAATAAGGTCTTTCTGCAGATTTATAAACTATATATATATAGTTTATTTTATATATTTTAATATTTAAAGGAACCTTTATCTTCCTAATGTAAAATTAAAAGCAATAAATTCACAAATAAATTTAAAAAGTTCACAAACTATGTACAGCAGGGGTGTCCAAACTCAGTTCTGGAGGGCCGGTGTCCTGCAGATTTTGTTGGTTGTATTTCTACTTTTTTTTTTCCCCAAATGTTCTCAAAATTCTCACTCTTGCACACTCTACCTACGTCTACTCTAGTGTCACTAACATCTCTGTGATTGTGAACAACAGCAACATATAAATAATAAAATTTAAAGTAGAGGAGAAGCAGATCGGTTTGACTGCATGAGGAAATACCTCACGCTCGCGGTGCTAAAACATTTGGCTTCGGCATGCAGAGGAATGATCTCCTCTTAAGGCTACAGGTGTGAGAGATGGCTGTGTGGCACTGTGCCGCCTTTGAGTGCTCTGAAGCAGGGGAGAGACTGACGGCATCACCCGCAGCTTGTTGCGAAGAGTAACGTAAGGAATGGTACAGCACGGACAATGAGAGTCTCTAAAAATCTAAAGTAAGATATAAAAACATTTGCTAGTCCCTTTTTTGAAAATTTGTCACTAGAGAAGCCTGAAAAGTCACTAAGATGGCAACACTGGCTGGCAGTGTATTGATTGAAGTTATCTCCGAGCTCAGGGTTCCTTTCCAGGACAGCATGTCAAACCTGCTATTAGCGTCAAACAATATCTAAGTGTGAACTCTTGAAAAACTGTAAAATGCAAACTCTGAATATTCATTGCTAAAAAGTTATTTTCGTGTATCCTATTGTTGTGATCACCAGCGGTGATTTTTCTGCTACAGATTACTTCCGCTATTTCAACAAACTACAACTCCCAGGACTCTTTGCACCCATCAACACAGACACAGCTGTCATGATGAACTGATTAGTAGGACTATACAGTATATACACCTAACATTCACATTCTCATTGCCAAGTCTTGTTTCTTCATAAACATTACAAACCGTTTATTTTTGCCGTGTTTGTGATTCTAGCCTTGTTTCCTGTTTTGATTCTTTGCCGCCTAGTCTGACCTCTTGTCTGTATTTTGATCACGTTTAATGGATTACCCTTGGCTACTGTTTTTCTCCTGCTTCTGACCTCTGCCTGTACCACCTTGCCTTTAATAAACTGCATTTGAATTCACAAGTCTTTTGTCAGCGTCTGCTTCGTAACACATATTCTTCATGAAATCTAGAAAAGCAGCTGGATTGAGGTTTAGCCTAAGGTTTGTTCACTTCACAGTTAGCTTGTAATTTAAAATGTCTAATATTTTTTTATATATTATTGATACAACTTTATATTATTTTAGAATTAGAAAAGGGAAATCTCAGCCTAAATGAAAACAGTAACGCAAAAGTAATGTAGTATAAAAAATAACTAACATATTCAGTTACTTTGTTTTAAACCAAAAATTAATACTGAAACCCAATACTCAAAATGAATATGAGTAGCATGCATGAAATTTGGACATATGTAATGTTGTCATTATCACATGCCCTACAGTTATGTTACTTAAAGGTGCAGTATGTAAGTTTGACACCCAGTGGTTGAACTAGGTATTGCACTCCTGGATCAAAACAAAAGCAAGCGCGGGTTGCCAGATTGAGTACAGGAGCGAGTGATTTAAACTGTGTTCTAAATAAAAGTAACAACACACGATAGAGGGAATATTTTCCATATTAAAAGGAGTTTGGGTGGTTTTGGAGTTTTCTAACAAACACCTCGAATTGATATATTAGAAACGACTTCTATTTCTCACAGCTGAACAACAGAAACCTATGACAGTGTTCACCACAGGTAAACCTTGTGTGCTTTATTTAGTGCTAAATGCTAACAATGTGAGTTTGAATGCCATTTTACATGACATTTATTGGCATATACTGAAAGAAGCAGCAGATAGTTCACCTCAGATCTTGAAAATACAATAAACTGTTTGAAATTGAACTTTAGAGCTAAACACATATGAGTGATTCAGCATCTACATTTAATGATGTTAAAGATGGTTAACATGTATTAAATAGATTCTAAACCTTACTGTTTCATGATTGAGTGCATATTCTGTGCTTCTGAAAGGCTGTATTTAAATTTCTGTCGTGTTTCGTCTGGTGCAAACAGCCAAATTACTCATCACTGCGAATCTTGTCATGAAGCGTGTTGTTGGGACATGCGGTTACAATGTAACCTGTTCACCTAATGGTTACAATCGTAATATTTATATCATTTGCTAATTAATAACCTCATGTGGAACTGAATCTGTCTCATTTTGTCGTCTGTCCACCGGAGGTCGCAATTTCGGTCACAGACACATGCTTTCAGAGCCTTTCTGAATGAATGAAAGAAATGCGCTGTTTTCCAACAAGGCAACCCGGGGTGCTGAATTATAATTGGCTAAACTGGCATTGTGCAGGTTAAATTTATCTAAACAAAGACAGCGTTCCGGCACAGAAAAAAAAATTTTCAAAGCAGAATATGTGACTTTAGCATTGTTTTTCAGTTAAACAAGTATGTTCACTTGGGATGTTTCTTAAATATCTGCACACATATTATGCTATTTTTATGCTTTAGAAGGGTCAAAAACTTACACACAGCATTTTGAGACTACACACAGTCTCTTGTGGACTTACGTGATAGTAAAGTATTTACTATGTGTTCTTCAGAATCTTGTTGAAAGTTATCTGACTGCTTCTTGCTTACTAATTTTTTTAACCTAATACTATGAATATGGATTGAATATGAATATACTATGAATATGATGAATCATTGAATATGGCTGTGATCACTGCTGAGCTCACCTACTGGTTGTCATATAGTATACAGTAGGGAAGCGTGCTATTTTGGACACACTGTTTGTATATTATAGGACAGTAGAGTCCAGGCCAGTATCTCCCTGACAGGGACTCTACGATTTTACTTGTGCTGTGCAGCTCAGCCTTCTCACACTTCATCTGCTCATGTCTGATCTCACCTGGGACACCGTGTGAGTCAGTACTGCCACTGGTATGAGATACTGTATGTACTGGAAAGCAAGACGGTAGACTGTGCTCCAGCCAAATTTAGGAAATGGAAATTTTGACCATCCTCATCTAACCTAATGTAGTGACTAGACAGAGAGAGAGAGAGAGAGAGAGAGAGAGAGAGAGAGAGAGAGA
>CAIGQZ010015273.1:1226818-1263805 GCA_903798205.1 Danio tinwini
AAGAGTTCACACTTAGCTGATGATTGATTATAAGCTTGTTTGGCCTGCTGTCCTGAGAGAGAGAACTCCACTGATTCTAAAAGTAATTTTGTTCTGAATATTGTGCACATATTTCCCTCATTTTTTGTTGATTTATTGAAGGGATAGTTCACCCAAAATTAATGACCCTGCACCTGCTCCATACCTATTCGATAGATAGATTTGTGCAAAAGTAGAGACTCCCAAAGCTGGTGATGGCCTAAGACTTTTGCACAGTACTGTATAAAAAGAGCGGATTACACAAAAGTGCCCCAAATCTCAGAAAAGTGATATTGTTATTGAAGGAAAGTTGAAAATTCAAAGTTAAAGCTTCTGTGAGTCATTTCTAGCATTAAATAGCATTTTCATAATGTGATAAATGCTGATGCATGCAACTTAACCTATGAGCTGTACTGATCATTTTTCTGCTGACAGGATCTAAATGGGAAGTTGGCGCTGGGTTCTAGCAGTCCGTTTATAAATGCTTCAGTCATGCGGTCTTTAGTGGTCCGCGGTCCTGGGTGTTTTGCATCAAGCATAAAGCAGCCCGTGTCTTCAGAGCAAAACTCTGACTCTGACAAGATTGAATTTGTGTTTGGTAGGTATTTTTAACGAGCGAAAGCAAAACAAGCAAAAGTGAACCAGGATCACAGGTAGGACACAGTAAAACCTTGTCTGTTGCATTACACCTGGCATGAAATGCACAACAGGTTCATTCATGTCTTGTCATACTCTCACAAGCTGAAATTTATAGGTTTCTTTAATATGTGGAAGACTATGACTAGAAAATATCAGGTCATGATCAACATGTTTATTAGACTATATTACACAATACAGTTCTTAAGCAACTTTACAATGCAAAACAGTGTAGAATTTCAAAAATATTAGGAGTCAATCATAAACTTACAGTAAATGTGTACTGTAAAGCAGCTCTCTATGCTGTTTGTTTTAGCTTTGATACTTTGTATGAATATACAGTATATACAAATATAAAAACTTTCTTAAATGTTTTTATTTTTTATGTTCTTATATTTGAGTGAGATCATGCTTTTGTAAAGCACTTCAGTAAGCAGTTGCTGTTTGAAATGTGTTTGGAATTAAAATTTCCTTTCCTTCCTAGATAGCAAAATTCATGTGGCTCAAATCCGGCCCACACCAGACACTTACATCCGGCCCACATACCGCATAGAATTATGGCAATTGGACGATCCGCTCCTGATTGCCAGATCTGGGCCACAATTAAGCTAAAGCAATACCACATATTAGCCAGAATTCAACCAAATGAACCAGAACTGACCCTATTCTGGGCCACAATTTGCTTTTATTCTGGCCCAGATCTGGCCTACACCTTACACTTGCTGGGAGTGGCAAAGTACAAAAATCCCAGCATGCATTGCAGTATAAATACATTCTAAAGCTTATTGATGATACAGTTTTAATTATTTGCTTTTGATTCTGCTGTTTATGTTGACATTGTTGATTTTGTCACTTTTAGTTTACTGTTTGTGATGTTTGTGAATTTTGTTCATTTTGTTAATTGTCACCATTGTTGAGGTTCATACGTTGATTATTGATGTCTCTGTCAGCAGAAGTTGAACCATATAATTTTTTTTTGCTTATAAACCTTCATAATTCTGTGGCATGTGCACACATGTTATTACGTTACTTTTAATAATGGTTAACGTCAGTAAATTATATTATTTCATCACAGGTTGTGCCTCACCTGGAGGGTTTTTTTTTTACTTGGCTTGTTTGCTGTAACGAATAACCTTTTCAAGCAAAGTTCTTAAAACGTACAGCAGCCCAAAAGAAAATTTATATTAAGAGGTTCAGGGCTATGAGCCCAACAAAAGCAAACACTTTTCTCCATGATGGTGACTTTAGTCTATGTGGTCTACATATGTTTTAAGTTAACTGGGCCACATTTGCCATATCTTCTCTTGGCCACTATAGGCTGAAATCCACATTAGCCATAGCTTACTGTGCCTATTATTTGCCAAAAGTGGCACAAATTTGTTTTAGGATAACTGGGCCACATTTGCCATATCTTCTCTTGGCCACTATAGGCTGAAATCCACATTAGCCATAGCTTTCTGTGCCGAACATTTTCCAAAAGTGGCCCACATATGTTTTAAGATAACTGGGCCACATTTTCCATATCTTCTCTTGACCACTATAAGCTAACAGCTGCATTAGCCAGAGTTTATTGTGCTGAATATTTGCCAAATTGGCCCACATTTGCCATATTTTCTCTGGGGCACATTAGGCTCACAGCCACAATAGCCAGAGCTTACTGTGCCTAATATTTGCCAAAAGTGGCACACATATGTATTAAGATAGCTGGGCCACATTTGCACTTACACTTGTGAGCCACTTTAGGTTTAGACCCAGATTACCCTTAAATGACTATGCCACATTTTTGCCAACTGTGACCCACATTGGTCTTCCATCATTTGGGCCAAATTTATAATTTTTCACATGGGCCACATTAGGCTCACATTCAGAGTAAATTTTGCCATAAGTGCCAAATCTTTGCCTTAAATTGCTCATGTATGAATTTGAATCTTTTCCCCCCCCCCCCCTGCCATTGTACAGGTGGGCCACTTCAGGCTCACATTCATTTTGTTTGGGTCGAAGGAATACCACCAGTGCCGCATAACTGCCTAAAGTGGCCCACATTTGTATGCTATCTGGGTTGTCTTACCTAAAAAATCTTCATCTCAAACTAGTGAATTAAAAATTTGGAAGAAAATATAAGTAGATACCCTGTTTACACCTAGAAATTAATTTTTTAATTTTAACTTTTCAATCTGAAATGAAAGAAATAAGTTCATGTAATTCACATATGAATGCAGAATGAGAGAGCTATTCGGAGAGCCTTGGCTTCTGTTTCTGCTATGATGCAAAACTATGCAAAACCATGCAAAATGCTTTGGGCGTTAGAATCAAAACTAGTACGAAAACATTCTGAACACTTTCTACATATAAATATATATATATAAAATTATTTTTTTTGCCTTCAAACCAAACTGGTTTAAATCCTGTCTGGTTAAAATCCCATATGGCTAGTGTGATACATAACAACAATGTAATGTTTAAGGATTAAACCAGAAAGCAATGCATTTATCCACATGAACATCCACACCACAAAACAATTTGGTCAAATACATTTTCAGCTACCTTTATTATTAGTTGAACGTCTCTAAACATTTTACTCCGAGTGTTGTTCTTGTGTGATCAGATCAACAAAAAAACATCTTAATAAAAGGTGTAAACACGGCAAGAGGTCAGCTATTGTCCAGGATACAAGATGATCATATCGTAACTAATAAATCAATGTTAATATATGTTTATATTAGTCAATGTAGAATTACAGTTACTGCTATTTACAGTAGGCACTTCTACTTGTAGACGACAAAGACATGCTGAAATCATAGATCAGGAGGATGAAATCTTTTCTTTGCTTTTCTTACCGAGAGGTCTTGTCTTGTTTCTAGTCCAAATATCTACAAATTCTTAAATCAAGAAGCATTTTCTAGGCAAGTAAAAAATATTGTCTTGTTTTGAGAAATACTGTGCCCAAATTGAGTAAGTTTTTCCTTAAAACAAATGGGGTAAGAAAAATAATCTTGTTTTCGATTGAAAATCAAACAGTGTGCCATCTAGCCAGCAAAAGTCTGGTTAATTGATGGACCTAAATGTATAACAGGAATAGTTTAATTATATTATAAGCCTTAATAACAAAACCATAACCCAAAACCTTTTAACCACTATAACTTACAGCATAACCCTTATAACTGTACTTTTACCACTATCACCATTTTTTTTACCATACATCACACTAATTACCATTAAATGTGTGAATTTTCCAGAATAACAATACATTTCATAGCCAATTTCAAACCCTTAGGCTTGTAGATATTTCATGTAAGAGCATTAAAAAGTGTGACAAACAAAATAAAGAGGTTTTAAAGGATATTGTTACCGTTCAATTTAGAGTTATGCAATATTTTCTGCCTTAAAACTTTCTGCCTTAGAGAATAGGACATTATTCTCAAATAATGCAATATAACTCTAAAATATCAACATGCATCTTTAATAAAGCATGTTATGTCTGTGCTGAAATCACTGTAACTCATAGTTCAGTCTAAATCTCACAGCCTGTTTCCACTAATCCACTGGAACTACTCTGTGTGATTTGGGCTCCACTATGATACTATTCTTAGTTTTTAGTCATGTGACCCAGAGGGCAAAACATCCGTAGAACTGCAGCACATTTCTTCCAATTCTCCATCTGTTTCCAACCATAAATATTTAGATCACCTCTAAAAAGTAGAATAAAAGTATGTGTAGAAGTTTTGTCACCTGGGATCCATACAGTATAAGCTTTTGTAATAGGTCCCTGGCATTATATTGATGCAGAGTGAAATAAACTAAGAGATTAAATTAACGGGAAAGCACAAATCTGTAACCCATGTGGATAATATTTTTTCACAAGAAAAAGAAAACACACACGCACACACACACACACACACACACACACACACACACACACACACACACACACACACACACACACACACACACACACACACACACACACACACACACACACACACACACACACAACTGCTGCAATAAATGTCTTGTGATTTTTTCAAATATCCAACATTATGAAAACCCCTGAAGTTTACAACATCAGTGCATCATTCAACATTCATCAAGTATACTTTATCTCAGGCAGTTTTATTTTGTTTCAGAGGTTCAAACAGCTAAATAGAAAATGATCCAAAATGTAACATTTTCCACTAACTTTCTAGTTATTTCACTGCAGACATGGTAAACTGCTTAAAACATCAGTTAGCTCACCATAAACCACACTTCCTGATAAGAAAGAGTCAGTTGGGGTTGCTGCAAAACAAACTGTTAAGTCAACTTAGATCCTCTTATTATCCAATTACAATTTAGAGTCACCCAGTGGATAAAGAAACTTCACATTTACAAGTGTTTGCAGAGCACAAAAACAAATGCACACTTTCAATGTATACTTCATCAGTTCTTGTAAAAAAGAAAACTGCATGCTGTTTCTAGTTTATGGTGAACATACTTTGTTTTCCCACAATTTAGCTTGTGGAAACAATCCTGTTTAGTCTTGTACAGTATTTCACTTTTCATAAACATTCTTTATTGCTGAGCACTAATGAAGAATACACAAGACGTGTCACTCGTATACTTTTAAATGGGGAATGGTAACGGTCAATATGACAAATGAAGCCCCACCCAGTGGCGGTTCTAGACCAGAGTAACTGGGGGGGCCGGGCAGGGGCCACTAGTACTTTTAGGGGGCACACTTTAACGTACATCACAAAATACTTAAACAATTATTTGAAGTTATCACATCGAAGTGTTTTCTAAGTGATCTTTAACTAACCAAGGAGATTTTCACAGTATTTCCTATAAAGCAAAAAAATATTCTGGAGTCATAAGTCTTATTTTTTTAGTTTATTTCTTGAATAAAAGCATTTTTTATTTTTTTAAATACAATTTTAATGTCAGTATTATTAGCCTCCTTAAGAAATATTTACTGTATATTTTTTGATTGTCTACACAACAATCCAGTTATACAATAACTTGACTAATTATTATTATGATAACTTTCCTAGTTAACAAGTCTTTAAATTACACTTTAATCTGAAAACCTGCCTAATTGGGCGGTTTTGACTTCGATTGCATGCATGTATGTGCATTTCTGCGAGTTTTGGATAGTTTTTAGGCTGGAATCAGTCAGCTACATCTGGCAACACAGGTCATAGCTCCGCAGTCTGCCACCAATGGCTGATCTCGCTACTCTGTGGCGTTTTGACACAAAAATATGCATGACGCATCCAGGAGGGCCAAGCTTATTGACTCAGGGGCACTGATCCCCCCTGCACCACCCCATCCCCCCACCGAACCGCCACTGGCCCTACCTACTAGAACAGGAGCCAAACATCGATCACTATGGACTGACGATTCTCAGATGGAGAAGCTTAAACCAGACGACAGTTTATGTGGTCAACAAACACATTGGAATCTCACCAAATACTTGCTTAGACATAAGAAATATATCCAAAGCTTGAAATCTGTATTTTTAAATGAACCCACTACACTTGAAAACAAAAGTTTTCTGGTTTTGTAATTTGTATGAAATGAACGCGAGGTACAGTCCGTCCTGTCAAACGCACATCACATGACAGCAGCAACTAATCAAACACTCCACAAACTTATTAACAAAGAGTCACTTTCATTTCTGGAGGAGATTCGCCATCAAGACTAAGTTGTGAATTACTTCAGAAGAGCAGCGCGATCTGACGATCATTATCCAGAGGATAATAATGTGTAGAACGGCTATACCGTGCATGCAGAAAGTTTTCATAGCACTTCACTTTTTTCCGCTTTTTTATGTTACAGCCTTATTCCAAAATGGATTAAATTATTTCCTCAAAATTCTACACACAATACACCATAATGACAATGCGAAAAAATATATATTTTTTTAATTGTTGCATTGTTTATTAAAAATGAAAAACCTGAAAAATCACATGTACATAAGTATTCACAGCCTTTGCAGTAAATCTCTAAATCAGGGGTGTCCAAACTCAGTCCTGGAGGGCCAGTGTCCTGCAAATTTTTTGTTCCAACCCCAATTAAACACACCTGAACCAGCTAATCAAGCTCTTTCTAGGTATACTAGAAACTTTCAGGCAGGTGTGTTGAAGGAAGTTGGAGCAGGACACCGGCCCTCCAGGACTGAGTTTGGACAACCCTGCTTTAAATTGAGCTCAGGTACATTCTGTTCTCACTGATCATTCTTGAGATGTTTCAGCAGCTTAATTGGATTTCACCTGTGGTAAATTCAGTTGATTGGACATGATTTGAAAAGGCATACACCTGTGTATATAAGGTCCCAGGGTTGATAGTGCATGACAAACGCAAACCAAGACAAAAGAATTGTCTGTAGACCTCAGAGACAGGATTGTCTCGAGACATAAGGCTAGGGAAGGTTGCAGAAAAATTTCTGCTGCTCTGAAAGTTCCAATGAGCACAGTGACCTCCATCATCCGTAAGTTGAAGATGTTTGGAACCGCCAGGACTCTTCCTAGAGCTGGCCGGCCATCAAAGCTGAGTGATCGGGGAGAAGGGCCTTAGTCAGAGAGGTGATCAATAACCTGATGGTCACTCTGTCTGAGCTCCAGCATTCTTTTGTGGAGAAAGGAGAACATTAAAGAAGGACAACCATCTGTGCAGCAATCCACCAATCAGGCCTGTATGGTAGAGTGGCCTGACGGAAGACACTCCCCGCTTGAAATTTGCCTAAAAGACATCTAAAGGACTCTGAGAACATAAGAAACTAAATTCTCTGGTCTGATGAGACTAGAATTGAACTCTTTGGAGTGAATGCCAGGCATTACATTTGGCGAAAACCAGGCACCGCTCATCATCAGATTAATACCATCCCTAGAGTGAAGCATGGTGGAGGCAGCATAATGCTGTGGGGATGCTTTTCAGCGGCAGGAACTAGAAGACTAGTCAGGATAGAGGGAAAGATGAATGCAGCAATGTACAGAGCCATCCTGAATGAAAACCTGTTTCAGAGTGCTCTTGACCTCAGACTGGGGCGACGATTTATCTTCCAGCAGAACAATAACCCAAAGCACACCGCCAAAATAACAATGAAGTGCCTTCACAACAACTCTGTGAATGTCCTTGATGGCCCAGCCAGAGTCCAGACCTAAATCATATTGAACATCTCTGGAGAGATCTGAAATGGCTGTACAACATTGCTTCACATCCAATTTGATAGAGCTTGAGAGGTACTGCAAAGAGGAATAGGTGAAAATTCCCAGACAAGTGTGCCAAGCTTGTGACATCATATTTAAAAAGAGTTGAGGCTGTAATTGCTGCCAAAGGAGCATCAACAAAGTATCGAGCAAAGGCTGTGAATACTTATGTACAGGTTTTGTACATGTTCAGGTTCTTTATTTTTAATACATTTGCAACAATTTCAAGAAATCTTTATTCACATTGTCATTATGGGGTATTGTGTGTATAATTTTGAGGAAATAAATTAATTTAATCTATTTTGGAATAAGGCTTTAACATAAAAAAAGTGGAAAAAGTGGAGCGGTATAAATACTTCCTGATGCACTGTAGTGTAGTATGCTGAAAGAAACAGTACAACTTAATGAAATGAAACAGCACTAATAAAACATATTTTTAACAATATGTCACATTATGTGTTTCCTTTATCATAGAAAATGTCCTCAGTATCCAAAACGTGTTAGTTATTAAAGGAGCATTCTGCCGATGCGCTACATTAATAGTCAGTGATGGATGTCCGTTCAGTATTTCACTATAAGAAATCTGGTCACCCTGTTCTTGCTCATACGGATCTTTCAAATATTTCCTTTATTACTGTTAGCAAATGATACATGGGTTATAGGTTCCAATACCTTACATTAATCACAAAACCAGTTCATATACTGGCTGTGTCTTTGTGACAGCTGAAATTGCATGATGGTAATAAAGGGGGGCATTAAATGTTCAATCCGACTTGTAGTGCCTTACTGTATTTGTTAAGCTTTTACTGCTCTTAAGTGTACTCTCAGTGCTAAAGCCTGTGTGACATCAGGTTTCACAAAGCTTCTGATCCACACTGCCACAATCAAATCTTGATCTTATTAAAGTGCCTCAGTTATTACTCTTCAAGTAGCTGTTTGTGAATGTAAAATATTTGCAGCATTTTATAGATCAAAGTGCCTGTCAAAATAATGGTTTCTTAACCCAGAAACATGTTTTTGTGTTTAATAGATGTCTAAACATAGAGATCTTGGTTAAAAGAAGGCTAAATCCAATAGATCTAGCAACAGTCCAAAACTAGACTAGTCGTCAGATACACAGAAATAAATGACTACACGTTAAGTCTATCTAAGCTGTCTATATGATGTCTAGTCTATTTTTAGATGTCTATTAGACGTCTATTAAACAAATCTCTAGGGGGGAAAGGCCACCTGTGTCTGTTTGCATCTACTGAAGCTCATTTTGGTGAGTAAACATGCTGAATTGGCACTTGTCTTGTAATGGAATGTCTCTGATGAATGCATTTTCTTTAGCAAATTCAGTTTCACTTTATCTATTTTAATACATAACACATTTAGCTTTATTTTAGTCCACCCTCAAACACTTTAGTTGGGTTTTGTTGTCAACATTATGCTGATAAGGATTTATATGAAGACAAAACATTTATCCTTGACTTGTATACCTTTACAAAATTACTTAAGCTACTAAATTAATCTTTTGCTTACAGTACATTGTATGTTCAGTGCTGTTTATGAGAAACACAAGATCTCAAAATTCTAAAATTTTGCAGACATTAGGAAAGTAATAAAATATATGAAGAGTTCAGATGCAAAAACCTCTAGGTGCCATCTGAAATTTTCATTTTTGTGGGTTTCCTCCATGTGCTCCGGTTTCCCCTCACAGTCTAAAGACATGCGGTATAGGTGAATTGAAAAAACTAAATTGGCCGTAGTGTATGAGTGTGTTTCCCAGTACTGGGTTGCAGCTGGAAGGGCATCTGCTTTTTTTTTTACTTGTATTTTTCTATTTGCATGTGCTTTATTAGGTTGCAGTGCATTAAGTTCTCCGAGACAAACTAAATCGTGCAGTGCTATTGACTTTAGATCAGCTTTTAGTTGCACAGAATGTGAAAAGATACTTGGGTTGGGCAGAACTACTAAAAAATACATCTATCCTGATATCGCACTGCTCCAGTTCTATGAAAAGACACTTTATGTGTGAACTACTGAATGCATCAAACAGCTGATGTGTCACAGGCATCTCACAGACTCCACCCCATGTGGGGTCAGATGTTGTGACAAGCTACAGCCAATGATAGAGCAAGTCCAGTTCTGACTGGCCACTGTCTTCACGAGGTCAACAGAAATGTTGCGTTTACACAAGAGCATATAAAGGCCACATCAAGCGATTCGCTGATGGATCAGCTGATAGACGCGGATTTCAAATGCTCTACTGAAAGCAATCAGAGCTAAAATTAGCATTTCAGCTGGTAGTTGTGACAATTTCCCACCCAAGGAGAAAAAAACAGTATAACATATTTAGTCAGTCTTCTCAGATTCTACTAATGCTTTATTCATTCATCCATTCAATCATTTTCAAAGGCTTTTCCGGTGCCGGGTTGCGGGGACAGCAGTCTCAGGAGAGAACCCCAGACTTACCTCTCTCCAGACACTTCCTCCAGCTCCTCCAGGGGGATCCCAAGGTGTTCCCAGGGCAGTCGAGAGACATAGATCCTCCAGCGTGTCGTAGGTCTTCCTTGAGGCCTTCCCCTGGTGGGACATGCCTGGAACACCTCCCTAGGTAGGCGTCCAGGATGCTTTATACTCCTTTATGAACTACCACCTTATCGTGGTGAAGGGGATTGAGTGCCCGGTTCAAAAACTCTTTGTGAGCGCAAAAACAGTGAGCACCGCAATGCCGGCCGGTATGGCGCAGCCCCAACCCCCATCCCACCCCCCACCCTCTGGAGCCAGGCCTGGGGTTAGGGCTCATATGTGAGAGCCTGGTGGCCGGGATCAGCCCGAATTAGCAACATGGGACCACCCTACTGCAGGCCCACCACTTGCAGGGGGAATCATAAAGGTCCGGTGCATTGTGGAAAGGGTGGTGGTCAAAGGTTGGGACCACAACAACCCGATGCTTTATTTTCTTACTCTCATTTTAAATAGGACATCTGGTTAAAATTTAAGCTGCGGTCTCACTAGAGTTTGAGCATGCGAAATGCGCTGCGAAAAGGGGCAGGATTAAACAAGATCATTAGACATTTAAAAAAGCGAGTGATTGGTCCATATTTTAAATTTCTTTTTAGAGAGGTCATGTTTTGATCCTCGATTGGTCTCACGCAGACAAGTGATGCAATTTCACAAGTCAGATTACACCAAGCTTGAACTTTGCAACGCATCAAACTGTGAAATTTGACGCACAAATGCACGTTTCCGGTCTGACGCATTCACATGCCTATGAATGGAAGTCTATGGGGAGAAATGTCCAGTGTGACCGCAGCTTTAGGCTACAATTCTCACTATTATACCATTAACTATCACTTTTCCTCGATACACTCTTCATTTGCTACTTATTAATAATTGTTAAGGTGGTTACGTTTAGGTATTAAGTAGGATTACAAGCAGAATATATACTTTAAAGCTAATAAACAGCCAATATCTTAATAATTAGCATGCAATATGCAATAGGTAATACTGAGAATTGGTACTTATTCTAAAGTGTTACCTGACATTTTGCTCAATCTCAACATTTCCTATCTTCTTTAGTGTCACTATATATTTTCATATTTAGTTTTTGCATTTCCTATCTTCAATGTCTCTTTAAACTATTTGAGCTGTCTTCACCCTTCCTTTATAATGACCTCGTGTGTCCTCTATCACATTCTTCTGAATCAAGGGGACTGTTATTTTTGTTCCACCACAAAGCAATTCATTCCATTCCCACATTCAGGCTCTACTCAAAAGTCTTAAAATAAAACATCAAAGCAGCTGCATAAAAAAGGCAATACAATTGAATGTCAATAGTTTAAGGTAAATAAACAAATTTGAGCAGTTCTGCCCTTTCTTGATATTTTATGCTTGAGATTTTCATGTTTTAAAAAGTTTAAATCAGATGGGAAGAGCTAAAACACTGTACTTTTTTGCACTAAATTATAAAGCACTCAGTAAACATTTGACCACAAATAAGAGGGAAAGAAATGCTTCCGTGATTCTAGAAAGAAAATCTGCTTCACACCAAATGAAAGCATTGATTACTCGGTTCCAGCAACTTCTGTGCACCCCCCCACACACACAATGATCAAGTGCATGATTAATGTGGAATTGGCATTATGTCAGTGTGTCAATGTGTCTGATTGAGACAAGCCTTAAATAGGGTCCCAAACCATACCATGCCATTTCTTTACAAATGGCATCCCATGGCATTTCACACACCGGCAGTGCCACTCAGTGTCTGTCTATGGTGTCAAACTACAATTCCAGGTGTCTGATGTCAGGTAAAGCAACACTTCCAGCATGAAGGTAATTGTGGTTCACAAAATAACCTTACAACTTCTGTCGATTATGGTTCAGATACTGTAGCTAGCTAATGTTATTGTTCTAAAGATTTGTGATAACATAACATTGGTAAATATGTAAAAACCAGTAAAGCTGGTAAGAGTTTATGGCATTATTATGTAGATACATCCCGCTTGGTGTTGCTATTAAATTATGATATGACCTCATTATAAATTTATGGTTTCTGGACACAATAATACTCATTGCTCAGCTGCTGTACCCTCACTTTGAATGTGTGCCCTCTAGCAGTGAAAATCTACATACTTATATGTCAATTATATTACATATTGTATATAAGACATTATTATGTTAATATCATCACAATGTATTGTATTAATGCAACCCAGGCTCATTCTGAAAACATACTACTATATACATTTCTGGAGAGTGCCAAATATGTCCCAGGAGCTACGTTTTTTTTGTTTTTGTTTTCGCAAATTCACCAGAGGGCGCTGTGTACGCATTTTCAGTTCTCAAATTCTCTTGCGAGTGCCATTCGCACCTGCTGTTTTAGTTTAAATGCACTAGAGGTCGCTGTCGACTGAATGCCCCCTTCCCTGAATGTCCTCCTTTTGGCAAAACCCAACCAATAGACTAATAACCAACCTACGTCACACATGATGTCACACGGGTCCCCGGTTGCAGAAAAAGACCAGCTGCAATAGCGAACGAGGTATTTTGTGGTAGAATGCCAAATTCGAGTCCAAAGTCCAAAAATAGAAAACTTAACTTTTACTGTACACCACACTGCTTTCAATGCCGACTGCAGACGTCTTTGGCTAAAATGGAGCTGAATGAAGTGACGACCTAATTAGAAATGCGTAACTCTGCAGTTCTCATTTATATCAGGTAAGCTCAGGCTGAATCATATACATTACTCGTTTTTGATTGCAGCAATGATTTCGGCAAACCAGTTACATATGTATAGTTAAAGCTAAGAATGAAACGTGAAAGTGTAAGTTATTAAAGATAGTTTTATATTCACACATTCATTCAGTGACAACTTGTGACACACTCACTATATTGTTTACCACATCACTTTGAGTATTCGGTCTGAAATAACCTGCAAGTGTGACTTGAAAACAACATTAACACTGTTTATTTGACTGTGAACAATGTTGTACTTTGATAGTCATTGGCTGCTAATATGATTTCGCTATTTAACATTTGCAAATAATACTTTTATGAAATTATATTATTAAGAAAAAAGTCTGAATGTGCAAATATAAAACCAACTTTACCTTTATGTTTAAGTTCACATACCCTGGGCCTGTCGTACAGGTGTAGTTAGCTGTCAGAATGCAGTTTTGCTGTTGATGATCACCCAGGCTTTGTATAACCTTAGCTCCTTTTTTTTCCTTGTCTTTGGCTCTGCAGAACCTCGGTTTTTAGCACTACATAGTTTTGAATCTGGTAATCAGGGAACATTATTTCTTGCACATGACCACACAGAACACAATTGTTGGCATGCAGACACTTGTAGACCTTTAACTTCTCTCTTGTAAAATCCCTTGGAGCTTCAATGAGACTGTATATTTCGGGTTGGATGCTTAGTCATTTCATCTTATTCAATATCCATTGGAAGGGTGCTATCGCAAATGGACCTGTCAGACGAACGCCGCTCACTTTAATGTTAATTTTGCCGAATCACTGTGCTTTTCACTGGGTGACAAGCTGTTATAATATGCTGAAAGCATTATGTAAATAATATATATTATATGTAATCAATATATCTTATTTCTAAGACAACAACAAACTCTGTACCGCATTAGATGTCATTCCCTCGCTGTAAATGCTAGCGCTCCCGTTTTTTTTCTGCCACCTCCCTCCACGTGCATCCTGAATGTTTACAAACACGGTAATTGGTCTATAGAGTGTTCAATAGCACAAATTGACCCACCCACCCACTGTGTTTTCAAAAGCAATCCAGAAAAAGAAAAGCCCTCGTAAGATTTTTTTGTTTTTGTCATGTTTCTGTTTTTCTTGCATGTGTGTGTGTGTGGGGGGGAAAGTGGGTGTGTCTTGTTTGAGTTGTTCACCGCTTGGTGTGTGTGTATGTGTGTTTACATTCATCAGTTGGGTGGTCACGTGTTTTGTTACTACTCTCAACGCACAGGTGTTTGTTAGGCTGCTAAGTTTCAGCCCCCATCCTTATAGCCCCTGATCCCTCCTGGCAGTTTGTGATGGAGGTCGACGTGTCAGAGGTGGGGGTCAGAGCCATCCTGTCCCAGCACTCCTCCTCGGATGGCAAGGTCCACCCATGCGCGACTTACTCCGATCGATTATCACCAGCAGAGAGAAATTATGATATTGGTAATCATGAGTTGTTGGCAGTTAAGCTCGCTTTGGAGGAGTGGCGTCACTGGTTAGAAGGGTCGGGGGTCCCTTTTATTGTTTGGACCGATCACAAAAATCTGGAATACATCAAAACCGCTAAAAGATTAAACTCTAGGCAGGCTCGGTGGGCATTATTTTTTGGTCGGTTTAATTTTACCATCTCTTATCGACCAGGTTCTAAGAACATCAAACCTGACGCGTTATCCCGTCTTTTTTATTTTTCGGAGCGCGCATCGTCACCTGACCCCATTGTCCCACAGAAGATTCCACTGTTTCCACTATGACATGTGAGATCGAGTCGAAGGTTCGCGCAGCCTCGGAAGGGGTAACGCCCCCGATCGGAGGCCCACCGGGTTGGTTATTCTTGCCAGAGGAACTTCGGTTAGACGTTATCCGGTGGGGAC
The DNA here is from genome assembly GCA_903798205.1 of Danio tinwini. NCBI lineage: Eukaryota > Metazoa > Chordata > Actinopteri > Cypriniformes > Danionidae > Danio > Danio tinwini. The sequence continues at coordinate 1,241,754 of CAIGQZ010015273.1, forward strand.
ATTCCTCCAAGGTAGCTTGTCATCCAGGGGTGAGTCACACACTTTTTTTCTGTTAAACAACGATTCTTGTGCCCAGTTATGGCTCGTGATGTGCATAATTTTGTCTTGGCTTGTTCTGTTTGTGCAGTTTCTAAGACTTCCAATCACCCTGCTGATGGACTTCTTCAGCCGCTGTCAGTGCCTTCGAGACCCTGGACCCACATCTCGCTAGATTTTGTTACGGCCTTCTATCCTCGAACGGCAACATGGTGGTTTTAACAGTGGTGGACCGGTTCTCGAAGGCGGCTCATTTCATCCCTCTGCCCAAATTACCTTCAGCCAGAGAGACAGCAGTTGCGGTCGTTAATCACGTCTTTCGCATTCATGGCCTCCCAACGGATGTGGTTTCTGACCGGTGTCCTCAGTTTGTTTCCAAATTTTGAAGAGAGTTTTGTCGTTTATTGGGGGCCACTGTCATTTCTGTCTTTCATCTGGGTTTCATCCCCAGAGTAATGGTCAGACCGAAAGAGCCAACCAGGATCTTGAACGCACATTGCGATGTTTGGTTTCTCAGAATCCCGCTTCCTGGAGCCAGCAGCTCACATGGGTTGAGTACGCACATAACTCATTACCAGTGTCAGCCACGGGCCTCACTCAGTTTCAGTGTAGTTTAGGTTACCAGCCACCAATTTTTCCCAGTCTGGAATCTAAAGTCACGGTCCCCTCCGCTCACGCCTTTGTTCAGAGGTGCCGTCGTTCCTGGAACAGGGCCAGACAGACCCTCCTTCAGGTGGGCGAGAGCACTCAGGCTAAAGCCGATCGCCACCGGTCTAAGCCTCCCGTTTACATTGTCGGTCAAAACAATTACATTGTCGGCCATTAATCCGCATACTCCGGTTAACCCTTTACCATGGGTAAACTTGGCGATTTCCTTGAGAGCTGCTCCATAGCACTACTTTTCCCTTCCCTCGATATCTGGTGAGATATCCATGAGAGACTGCTATATGATGTGGGTTCACGGATGAACCTTTACCGCTGTTTGGCATAACCATACCTCCTGCAGTGTTCATTTTAAAGACATAATGCAGCCATACAAACTTCTGGCTACATAATTAGCGATTTCCAGAAATGTATACAGTATAGGGCTACATTTTCAGAATGAACCTATGTTGTATTAATGAATATTGGCACATGCCTCCTGAAGATTGGGGTTAAGTCTGAAAAGACTGTATACAGCACGGAGGGCAGGTTTACAGATCACAGATTCCAGAAATGTTTCATTCAGATCAATTGCTGTTCCTCTGAGAATCTCAACAACCCACGCCCACCACAAATGCTACAGTGCAGTAATGGGATATATAGAAAATGATTGATGGTTGAGAAGTCTTATGCAATATGATGTTTGTCTGTTGTTGCATCTTTGTGTACTGTAGCTGCTGGTGCAACAAAGCACAGGCTTATTTTCACCACATTAACTCCAATCTGAGGAATCTCATTAGAGTCTCCCATGAGCTGTGAGGCAATAACACCATAAAAAGACTCCTACAATTTCACTCACAGTCGGGGTGTTCTGTGTTGAGACGCTGTTATTTGTTTGCATCGGATGAGAATGTGAGGCATTCATTTTTATTGGCACTTGACCGCTGGTGATCACAAGGACAACTCAATTCAGTTTGACAGCAGCCAGGCTTGCATGTACCCTTTCAAAATTAAATAATTCTGATTGATGAATCTGTGTTAACATGGATGATGAATAAATTGTTAAAACCAGATTTAATTTCTCAACATGCACACACTGAGTGAATATACAGCGGGGAAAATAAGTATTGAACTTTTTTTGTCCTGGGAATAATATTTCTAAAGGAGCTGTTAACATCGGATTGAACCAGGTTTTGGTAAAAACCCAAACAATGCACATAAAAAATAAAAATAAAACAAAACAAAAAATCGTAACAAATAATTATGTGTAATAACAATGAAATAACAAAGGAGAAAGGATCGAACTACTAAGATCTTACATGGTAAATAAAGTCATGAATAGGTGTGAGTTTTTCACAGACTTCAACTGAGTGTAAAAATCTTGATGGTTCTGTGAGTCTCGTCTATCAAATCTGATCTTTATTTTGTATTTTCTATAGGATTAAAGTCAAGTGATTGGCTGGGCCATTATACAGCTTGATTTTCTTTCTCTGAAACTATTTGAGAGTTTATTTATGTTTATAGTTGGATCATTGTCTTGCTAAAATGTCCACCCTGGTTTCATCTTCTTCATCCTGGAACATTAGATGTTGGACTGAAGCAGCTAATATTAATTTACGATGACGAAGGGCAGAGGGTTGCTGAATAACTACTTTGAGATTTCAGCTGCCGTCTGGGCTTTTACTGCCTTTCTACACCTCCCTTTCTTCATGAGTTCAATAGTTTTTCCCTGTGTCATTTCATTTTAATACACATAACTTCATTTGTAAAATAATTAGATTTGTTTTCTAAGCAAATATGAATTTCTTTGATTTCTTTTGGGTGAAAATTTCAAGTCAACAGCACCTATGTTTTCTGAGTAAAATGGTTCAATACTTATTTTCCCCACTGTAGTTACTGTGTTTTCCACTGCTTTGTATACCAACGTCAGCAAGGCAACAAGACAGCTATGTACACTTTTGACATCTTTCTTAGCTCTTTTCCCCAACTATGCTTCAAAATTCACATTAGCCGGGGCATACACTTTGCAATTTCAATGCAATACCAGCAAGGTATCAACACAGACTATACAAGAAGACTGCATGCATTATAAAGCCAAAGAACACACTATACCAGGGATCACCAAACTTGTTCCTGGAGGTCCGGTGTCCAGCAGATTTTAGCTCCAACCCAAATCAAACACAAACACCCAGGCAAGTGTGTTAAAGCAAGCTGGAGCTAAACCCTGCAGGGCACCGGACCTCCAGGAACGAGATTGGTGACCTACGCACTATACAGTCCAATTGTTCAGCAGCAACTTTATTGCTTACACTGTACATGTAAAATCTACTCAAATAACACCAACTTCTTCTTCTTTGGTTAATGGTGTTTGGCAAACCAGCTTATGGTGCATTTTATGCCACCTAATGGGAAAGAGCGTGCAGTTTGGTTGGAATCGAAAAATATAAAAAGCAACAACATTTTTATATTCATTTATTTATTCATTTTGATTGGATTTGATTTATCAGGGATTGCCACAGCGGAATGAACCAACAATTACAACTGCATAAAACATATGCCAGAATAGTTGGTGGTTTATTTCACTGTGGCGACCCCTGATAAATAAGGCACTACGCCTAAGGAAAATTAATGAACAAATGTTCTGCAAAATATCCTTTAATATCGCACCATCACACCCCCGTGAACCCGGAAGAGTGTGTTGAAGTGTGTGTGTCTGTTTCTGTTTGTGCGTAGGTGCAGTAAAGGCACAAACACAACTTAACAAGTTCAACTCAATCAGTTTATATCCCTTATTCAACTCTGTGTTTCCCTCATGTGGGCAGATTAAACTTCCGTCATGAAAATCATTCAACCTTTTAAATGCTGATTGAAACAGGTTAATTGATTCTCCTTCCCTTGCACAATGCATGAACACAGCTGCAATTCAGCTCAATTCAAAGACGAGTCACACAAGTCAGAATCCAACAAATTTAACTAGTTTCCATTTTAGAGTGGGCCTAAGCATATGAATGCCTTTTTTATGCTGACGGTACTCTTGAGTTGTCGTGATTGGTTGGAATTAGGGTCAGGTGATTAATCGAAGACAATGGCTGTTTCTCAATATGCGTTCTTTAGTGGTCTTGCATCCTCGTGTTCCCGTGTAACGTCATCATCAGCTGCCAAAGTTCAGTTCCAATACTCAAGACCGCAAGAACAGAGGACGCGTGAAACTTCCCGGATGTGTTCTTGATATCAAGGACGCACCGATGCAAACTTGAGCACCGATCTCGCTCTAGAAGTCCCAGAAGTCATTGCGACTGGAAGTGGGAAGCACAGCATTTTATTTAGATTTATGATTAAAGTTCAGAGATATAAGTTATTTATCTAATGAGTTTCCCCAAATGAAACGGTAAATAAAAACATCACCATGGACATCCTAATAAAGGAATAAACACATTAAGGGTGTTTGTTTGCTAAAATTCGTATTAAAATCAGTTTTATTTATATTGTGCAACATATATTTCTAATGTTTTTATGTATATAATATATTTTGAAAAGGGGGAAAACAATAAATCGTTGTATGAATGCTGTAATGTTGAAATTATTTTCCATTTAAAACACGTGAAGGTCATGTGACCGTCAGGAAGAACGCAGCATCTCATTTCTCACAGGACGCGTTCTCTGTTCACGCGGTCTCCCGAGTTCGTTCTTCCAAGGACACCTGGCAAGACCGGTCTCCACATGAACGTAAGTCCGTTCTCTGCGTTCTTGGAATTGAGAAACAGCAAACGTTCCATGCATACTGTCTCAATACAGCCGGTTCTAGTAAACCTCCATCATGTGCGTTCAGATGGGGCAGTGTTTACAGAGTTGAAGTTTACTAATGATCTACACAAAACTCTGTCTTGAGGTCAAATTTGATTTGATTGATATTGAAATAATCATACTGTTATAATGACAGTTATTTGTTTAGCTGTGACTCTATTTGTGTAGCTTTGAGTAGTGTTGTCATGATACTGAGTTCTAAACATAATAGTTTTAATAACTCATTTCTAATAACTGATTATTTTATCTTTGCCATGATGATTGTAAATAATATTTTACTAGATATTTTTTAAGACACTTCTAGACAGCTTAAAGTGACATTTAAAGGCTTAACTAGGTTAATTAGGTTAACTAGGCAGGTTAGGGTAATTAGGCAAGTTATTGTATAACAATGGTTTGTTCTGCAGACTATCGATAAAGAATATAGCTTAAAGGAGCTAATAATTTTGACCTTAAAATGTAAAAAAAAAAAAACTGCTTTCTAGCCGAAATAAAACAAATAAGACTTTCTCCAGAAGAAAAATATTATCAGACATACAGTGAAAATGTCCTTGCTCTATTAAACATAATTTGGGAAATATTCAATCACAGTCATTTCTGTTGAGCACTTGTACACAATGTCTGCATCTAAAATTGTGTACTACTCGGTAGGTACTGCATTTGAATTTATGTCTTGTAGTAATGTATTACTAGACCATTAGAAAAGTATGTTCTTTACAGTATGAATGTGAGCAGTATGAATGGAATTCAGACATACTACATCCACCATATTGTCATTATCACATGACCTACACTTCAAGAACTGTACTCTTCCAGAGTGAGTAAAAGGGCTTGCAAAATCACTCTGGACACCTCACACCCAGCACACTACCTGTTCCAACTGTTACCATCTGGTCGGCGCTACAGAGCACCACGCACAAAAACAGCCAGACACAGGAAAAGTTTCTTTCCTCAGGCCATCTACCTCATGAACAGTTAAATATTCCCCTACTGTGCAATAAACGTGCAATACTTTCTCATACTCACTTGTACACAGCACCTTATAACCTGTATATTTACAACATATCTGTACATACAACTCAACATCCAGATCTTTTTGACTAACTGCGTCTCTGTGTAATGTTTAATGTTTATTGCCTTTTCTTTTCTTGTATTTAATTTTGTGTTGTCACTCGTCACTTTATGTACACTGGAAGCTTCTGTTGCCAAAACAAATTCCTTGTGTGTGTGAAGCACACTTGGCAATAAAACTGATTCTGATTCTGACCTACCCTCGTAGTGACATACTACTTGGCTCGCACACTGTTTTTAGTTTACTATATAGTACAGAAATATGCGATTTTAGATGCAGCTAATGGCAAACCAGCGATGTTTAAGAATGTGCTCAACAGCACTTAAAAGTTAGCAGGAAATGGAACATTTTTAAATTTCAGTACCGATTGATACCGAAATTCAGTATCTAACACTACTGTGTAGTAAATGCTGCATGTGAAATGACTTCATACGATAACATGGTTTTACTCCAAACTCACTTTATAAATAAGTTGAGTGTTTGAAGTAAATTTTTATGTGAGATCATTTCATAGTCATGTGTTTATTAGTCACGCTGAATCAATGAAAGGAATTAAATCTGCTGTATATTCAACTATTGCTATGGGGATTTCCTGGGTTTCTTCATGGGCATTGGAGTTTCCTTGAGAATGTTCTCTGGGTTTCAGAAGATATTTACTACAGGTCAAACCAAGCTTTAAGTTTTTTTCCTTTTGCGATTTTAATTCGCCAGCCAATAGGGATGCATTGATTAACCGATTTAATTATTAACCGCGCTTTTCTTAAAACCACGTTTCTGCATGGAACAAAACTGCAGCAAATGTGCGCTAGTTTGAAGTTCCGAGCTTGTACACTGAGGCTATTACCCACGCACACTGGATTAACTATGGCTGAAATATTTGAAAAAAGAAAAAGAAATCATAAGAGAGCTAATAATTTTGACTTCAACTGTATATATCCCTTAACTTTTTATCATTGACATGACAATGAAATCAAATACTATTAGTGATCATAAGAGACACAAGTAATCGATTTTAGACGTGTAGTCAACGAAGCATCATTACTACTCATCTCATACTTCAGTTTCAAGTTGGACTTATTTTTATCTGCAGATCACTGATGTTCAAGCATGCTTTGATGCACATATTAGAGCTTACCCCTAAGGCTTTTATGGCAGCGAGCAGAAAGGAAAAAAGTCAACTACATAATCATCGGTCATCAATCAAGGTTTTTCGCAAATATTTTGCCAGTTCACAGACAAGAGCAGGCATGAGGGATTTGCCTTTGAACTTCAATATTACAATCAGTCGGGAGACTAAGCTTGGCTGCAGAATACTGGAAAGATGGATGAACTGAGTGATTATGAGCTAAATCACCAAACATTCACACAATGTAAAAAAGCTGGAAAACTGTTATAGCACCATATAGGGTAAAACTATTTTATTAAAACACATGCAACAAAATCAAGAGTGTACTGCTCAATCTGCAGATTACATAGTTTATATTTTAGACAATCTACTATAGGGCAATTCAGCTATTTTATCAGTCACACTTATTTGTTGATTTTAAGTTACATTGCAACTAATTCTCACTAGATTATGAGTATACTGTTAGGTTGGGGTTAGGGTTAGTGTAAGTTGACATGTATTTGCAAAGTTTCTTATTGTCAGAAATACTCAAATGGACCATCTAAATAAAGTGTTATAACCATTTTATCAGTTAATTTATCTATCTGACTGTAAAACGTTATAGTAGCAGGTTTACAATAGGCAATATGTTTCCACTTTTCCCAATGAAACTATTATTTATTTAAAACTATTTGAACTTATTGAATTAAAATGAGTTAAATTATATCTGCTCCCTCAATGTTTTTTGTGTTGGATCTATTATAATATATTATGTGACGTATTAAATACGTCACATTTTATCCTGGGAATAATATTTCTAAAGGAGCTATTGACAAGGAATTGAAGCAGATTTTGGTAAAAAAACCAAACAAGACAAACATAAAAATAAGAAAAAAAAATAAAAAATCTGAAAAATTACAATGGAATGACAGAGAAATGATTGAAACTACTGAAACATATTTAATACTTTATATAAAAGTTTTTTTTGTCTGCAGCTTAAAGACGCCTTTCATATGGAGAATGAAGGTGCTCAAGTGTGAGTTTTTCAAAGACTTCAACAGAGCGTAAAAATCTTGATGGTTCTGTGGGTCTCATCTATCAAATCTGATCTTTATTTTGTATTTTCTATTGGATTTAAGTCTGGTGATTGGCTAGGCCATCCTACAGCTTTCTTTCTCTGAAAGCATTTGCGAGTCTCCTTGGCTGTGTTTTGGATCATTGTCTTGCTAAAATGTCCACCCTGGTTTCATCTTCATCATCCTGCTAATGTAGATGATGGACTGAAGCAACTAATATTAATTTACAACTACGGAGGGCAGAAGGTTGCTGAAGAACTTCTGAGAGATTTCAGCTGCTGTCTGGGCTTTTACTACCTTTCTACACCTTCCTTTCTTCATGTGTTCAATACTTTTTTCCTGTGTCATTTCATTTTATTATGCATAACTTAATTTGTAAACTAATTAGATTTGTTTTCGTAGCATATATGGATTTCTTTGGTTGTTACCAAAATCTGGGGGAAATTTCAAGTCAATTGCACCTTTAAAAATATGTTTTCTGAGAAAAATGGTGACGTGATCAATATTTATTTTCCCAGATGTACATCATATTGTGATTTTTTTTCTCTTTCTACGGTAAATATTGTGATATAGTTCTACAAGACAGTATTTCAGTTTTCAGATACAGAAATGAATGATCAAATGCTTTTCTTACTTATTTCTAGTTTAAATATCAAAAAAATCGAGATCAAATAGAAATATTAAAAAGTTTTCAAACAAGACACATTTAAAAAAGGTAAAGTAAAAACTTTTTTTTTTTGCACAAATCAAATAAATGCCATATAAATACAGCAATTACAAACAACTCGAACACCTGCTCCACTATAATTCAGACTCAACATTGCATATCTTGTGATTTGACTATTGCAGATGCGCATATCGATGCTGAACCAATGTATTGTGCAGCCCTATTCTGGTGATATGTTTCTTAAAGAAAAACATTGCAGAAATATATTCATTATTACAGGGTATAAAAATATTTTAATTAGAACTCGGCTATGAGCTACCTCAGATTTTAATTCTAAATTGGACATTGCAAATTCTATTTAAGAATATTTGTTGTCAGAATGTACATCCTTCCTAGTGTTAATTGCAATTATATGATTACTTCACCATGTTGGCTACTGGAAGAAACTAAATTCTGCAATATTTATCCAAAGTGGATAAAACGTATTCACAGCGAACAGAATGCTTAATCAGAATGGAAGCACTGCAGAATTTGCCACTTGACAGAATTGACCATTTGTTTGTTTCTTTTGGTGTTTACTTAAAGATTTGACCATCATAATCAATATTTGACCAATATTTTAAATAGAAAACAATGACAGTGTTCATTCCTGCCAAGTGTGCGCTAATCATGCATATGTAAATCATAGTAATGTATAAAACAGCTCTAGTATTTCTATTTTTTAAACCCTTTTACATGAAAGTTTTAAATATTTGTTATGTAACCATTATAGATAATGTTCTGTGGCAACATACCAAGTTTATCACATGTATTCTTTTCTTTTTAGATATTCTACAAATGTTTAAAAATGTCCTATTTCTATTGTAAAAACGACTTTTACTCCAATTCTCAAATATGTGTAATAACTAAATTTCTTACAGCAGTTAAACAATGATCAAATTATTTCATCTATGTTTTGCCATATAAGTTTGCGCTGAAGTGGAGAGATCAGAGCTGCTGGACCTCCATCATGTAAATTCATCAATAGCTCCTGAAATATTAGCCTGATCTCACGAGGAAACGTAAGTATTTTACGTTTTGTCAGTTTAGTGGCTAATTCATACGAATTCGTACGAGTTAAGTCATAGGAAAATGTATGATTTTAAAAAGGAGTCGTGGCACCCAACCCTGCCCCTAAACCCAACCGTCATTGAGTGATGAGCAAATCGTACTAAATGGTACGAATTAGATCTACAAATTCATACGAATTAGCCACTAAATCAAAAAGTTACGAATTGGCGAGAGATTGTGTTGGAAATATATAAAAGTAAGTAGCTGTTTAACTGGGAGAAGTATAGTGCAAATCAGGGGTGCTCAACCCTGTTCTTGGAGTTCAACCTACCTGCAGATTTCAGCTCCAACCCTGATTAAACACAGCAGAACCAATTAATTAGGACCTGAATAGCCCTTGATAATTACAGGGAGGTGTGTTTGATATGGGTTGCAACTGAAATCTGCAGGAAAGTAGATCTCCAGGAATAGGATTGGTATTATTTTAATATTTTCTTTTGTGTTCAATGGTGAGTATATTTAAATATGTGTGGGTTTGTGTGTAAGTATATAATAAGAATATATATGATTTAGTTATTTCAAATACTGGTATTTTTAGAGAGGTTTTGAGCTAAAAATGGTTTTCAGTGTCTTAACCGGCAGAATATTACGACAACATTTTCTGTTGAAGAGAGAAATATGCTTTCAAATGATCCATCTTCATTCATCTAATATCAATATATGTTTACTTGTGATGTACTTGACAAATCAGCATATCATGTATCTCATTTAATCACATTTTAAAGTGTTGACAGTTGTAGTTACCCTAAAAACACAAATTGAACTGAGCTGAGGGTTTTCCGTGAGCCCATATTACATCGCTAATCAAGCTAAATATTGCCACAGCCTGTGTGTGTGTGTGTGTGTGTGTATGTGTGTGTGTGTGTGTGCGTGCGTGCGTGCGCGTGTGTGTCTTTAGACCGTATGATTAGCTGAAGCAGAGCTGTGCTCGATCATCAAGTGCACTGAACATGAAAAAAGCAGAAACAGTTTATTGATTCCACGTACAAAATGAGAAAGAGAAGTTTCCTAGCTCAGAAGAAATGAGAGTGGGTGTAAGGAAAACATCAACAATCATCAGAGGAAAGACTGCAGTATATAAAAAAACGAGAATATGGGAATGTTCAAATCAATGTACTGAACCTCCATATACTGTATATCTGATTGTGTGTTTGTAAAATAATGTGAAATATTTGTTTCTAAAAAAAGCTCTTTTCATCTTGGTCACACTGTGTATGATAATCTAGTTGACAGACTGATAATATTCTCATTAGCTATGTTTCCATCCAAAAATGGCAATTAGATTTACATGCAAAACTGGAATATTGTATAAAACATTTGCACATAAAGCACAGTTTACATCAAGTGAGTTAATAAGAACAAAACTGTATTTTCCCAATTACTAGTGCCAAATATCCAAAAGAAAGATAGAATTTGATGGCGTAGGAGAAGCTACTGTGAGCTTTTTTTATATAATATATTACTTTCACCTCAGAAGATGAAAAATAATTAACACGCAGTGGTTTTTGAAGCTGTGAGACACTCTTTGGAAGTGCAGTTGCTTAAGACTGGAGGTAATAATACTGAACTACTTTGATGACAGACCTTGGCTGAGGGATTTTAGAATGACCAAAACAACATATCAGATATTTTGCAATGTGTTCTCTCTGCTTGTTTGTTTATTAATGCCGTCTCATTGCACCCGTTTTTGGTATCATATGATCAGTTAAATTAAAACCACATTATTTTGTTGATGCGCTTGATGGAATTTATTCAACCCATGCTCAATCTAAAAAAAGTAGCCCTATATACATCTCTGGAGAGCGATAAATACGTCCCAGGAGGTATGTCTTTTTACAGTTTTTGTTTTCGTTGAATCCACCAGAGGTTGCTGTGTTCGCTTTTTGAGATCTCAAAGATCACTCGTAAGTGCCATTCACGCCTGCTCTTCTCAAATAAATCAAGACAGTCCCGCAGCTTAATGACATAGTTGCCCAGGTCTGCTACGTAGCTGACGATCGCCTACCTAAAACCCAACTGTCACAGTAGCGTGGGAGCTACCTTAGTGAGCGGTACAAGGTCCGCTTTGTAGTTGACGATCGCCTACACCTCCCCCTACCCTAAACCCAACCATCACAGTAGCATGAATGTTACCTTAGTGGACGGTACAAGGTCCGCTACATAGTTGACGATCACCTATGTCAGAGCTATTCAATTAGTTTGTCATGGGGGCCAGTTTATGAAAAGCATCCCAAATGAGGGGCCGGAGAGATATGACTTGCAATATGTGATGACACAACAGCAATATAAGAGCTCATGTGCTGTATTTTTGCTCCTTAAGACACCCACTTTGACTTTTTCTACAATAAAACTGTAATATGTTGTATTTTGAAACTATATAATACCACTGCATTGTACAATGTGGCTTTTTTTTTTACAAACATATTCAAATGTTGTCTTTCGAAGCACAACAAAATCAGTGAAGTAGGCTTCTTTTACATTCAGACATATTCATATGTCATGTTTTAAACTGCGTAACAATTAGGGATGCAACGATTATAGATTTTGGTTGTAAGATTATATAGTCTGAAGAATAATCATGGTTATCACGATTAGTATGCGTTTATTAAATTCAAAACACTACTAGTTTAGAAAATCACAAGAAAACTGCTTATATTTTAAAGTGTTGTTTATTGCTGCTCAGTAACCAAATACAGCACAAAATATTAATAAAAAAACAAACAATAGTCCATTTCTCTCTTTGGACTTTGATTTAAACAAAAATTATCATTTTACAATGAAAATAAATCACAGAACAATGAATAAATAAATAACAATAAGAGTAAATAAAAAAATAGTATTTGTCTAATGTTAATTTAAGCTATATATTAGCTAAGAATTTATATGAACTGTTGTTATCTGCGTTCATACATACATAATCAATTTAATAATTTGTAATAATTCCTCTAACATATTTTCTGCTTACATTGCACTGAAAGCCATGCACAACTCTCACCACTACAGTGTGAGAATTTCTACTGTTTGCGCCTGGAGGCCGCGAGTGCGTTGGTCCGTTTGCGAGCCGTGCGCGCACCGCTCCTAATATGTGCATGTCTCCATTGGAAATAATGAAATTGTGTGCGGAAAAAACACAATATGTGAACGGCCTGCTGCTATAGTTAATCCAATGTGCGTGTGTATTAGCCTCTGTAAATGCTCGGAACTTTAAACTAGCACAGGTGGCATGACTTTGTTTAGTTGAAGCAGTTTTGTTCCGTGCAACAGAAACGCAGCAGTGAGAAGCCTTTACACTCTCAGAAATAACGGTATGCGAGCTGTCACTGGGGTGGTACATTTTCAAAAGGTACACATTTGTACTTAAAAGGTACATATTGGTACCTTAAAAGTATATATTAGTACCTAATATACTAATACACTAATATGTACCCTTGTGGTATTAATATGGACCTTTTAGGTACAAATTTGTACCTTTTGAAAAGGTACCACCCCAGTGACAGCTTGCGTACCTTTATTTCTGAGAGTGTACGATTAATTAACCGTAATGAATTAAAGCGCGGTTAATAGTGAAATCAGCTATTAACGATATCAGTCCATTTTTTCTTATCACATAAAAAGTTGAACCTACTCAGTTGTGCGCATAGTAGTATTATTAACAACATCAATTTTTGGAACACCGTGAGTGTGTCACCTTTTTGATATTCCATTACCGATTCTTGCTCTGACTTGTAAACACAGTCTTGTCCCCTGCTGGACTGATATAAGCCTGTGAAGGATAACAGAAGGATCTTGTGTAACGTCAGCCAATCAGTCCATAGTTCTTAACATTTTGGCAACATTCATCAGACAGTCTGTGAGTGTAATGGTCTTTGGATTGACGCCTGCAGATAAATCAAGTGTTTAGAGAAGTTCAGCAGTATATCAGCGCATGTGACTACACACTGCTCATATGATAATCAGAACACCCTCACAGTCCCTGCTTTCCTGACAAATATTGCCATTGGCCAATGTATACAGCACCCAGTGTAAATCAGAACACCCCTCATAGATCTTTTTTTTTTATTAATATTTTTTATAGGATGCTATACAATTTATATATATTTTTGTATGTGCATTACATTAGTAAGTACCAAAGTCAAAACTGGAACTACTTTAATAAAATAACAATTTAAGTACACCAATTAATATATTAGGGCAAAATATTGCATACAATTTAAAAGAAAAAAAAATCAAGAGAATCACAAAGCTTTTGGTTAAAAAAAAGTTAAAACATTAAAGTTTTTTTTGTAATACCTCATTAGCATTTAAATGTATTATCTTTATTTTCCTAAAGAAGTTAGGTGACCAAGCTGTTATTTTAAATAATATAACTGTTTAATAAAACAGTTTCAAACATACTATGACAGTGCATGAAACTTGCGTGTAATCACAGCCAAAAAGATAGGTGGTAAGGTGGTAGAAAGCAAGTGTACAGTAAATTTCTTTTGTACACAATTTGGCATTGAAAAATCAAGAGAATCACAAAATTTAGTTAAAAAAGTAAAAAAAAAATTGAAACATTGAAGTATATTTGTATTATCTAATTTGAATCTAAAAGTATTACCTTTATTTTCCTAAAGATGTTAGGTGACCAAGCTGTTATTTTAATTAGACTAATAAAACAGTTATGAATTTTCTTTAAATGAGTTTTGAGTTATGAAAAACTTATTTTGGTCAAGCTTGTTTTTCTTTTAGAGTATCACATCAGTGGCAATTTGATACCACAATCTGTTACAGAATGTGTATCTTTTTAGTCATTTAAGTAAAATAAAAAAAATGGCTTCTTAATAATGAACATTGTGAATACTACACTGTAAAAAAAATCCGTAATTTTACGGTTTATTTCCGGCAGCTTGGGTGTTTTCACACTGTCTTTTTTCCTTCTGAACCTTGTCTAAAATAACAGACATTAAATTACAGAAATTTACTGTTAAATAATGGACATTAAATTACAGACATTTACTGTAAAAAAACAGACATTAAATTACAGACATTTACTGTTAAATAACGGATATTAAATTACAGACATTTACTGTAAAATAACAGACATTAAATTACAGAAATTTACTGTAAAATAACATACATTAAATAACAGAAATTTACTGTAAAATAACGGACATTAAATTACAAAAATTTACTGTAAAATAACAGACATTAAATTACAGAAATTTACTGTAAAATAACAGACATTAATTTACAGAAATTTCCTTAAATAAAAATTTTTGGTAAATTTCTGTAATTTAACCTCTGTTATTTTACAGTAAATTTCTGTAATTTAACGGCCGTTATTTTTTTTCCTGGCACCCCAGCTGCCGGAAATAAATCGTAAAATTACAGATTTCTTTTTTGGATCTTATGGTTGTTTTTTGTCGTTCATCTGAGTATTGCTTATAGTTTAAATTTGTATTTTTATTGTTATGGCCTTTAATATCTGGCTACGGGACCACCAATGAAAACTATCATTTAAGCTAATTTGGGTAAATTTATGTTCTTGGGGAACATAAATTAGTGTACATTGTAGCTTGTTGTGAAATAAATAAACTATATGTATACTGTGAAAAACATCTTAACTTACTTAAACTTCTTATGTTACTTAAACATACATTAGACTATCAAATGTGGCTCCCAGGTTCACGATAAATTAAATTAAAATACTGAAGCATTTGTGAGTTTGACGACAGATCAAAGCAACAGCTAAGCGACTGAACCATACAGACATGAAGAAGACTGCAGTGTGCGGTCGACACTCCATCTGTGAGTGGGCGTTGCTCCTCTGAGAATGCTGGGTAAAGATCTCAAGCAGAGACATTGCCATGTGTGCTGTCGAATGCCTTTATACACTAATACAGGATGTCATCAATCCTCAAATAGCTATTTTAAAAAATACAATAATATATGTTTATCTGTTCTAAACCTACATCAATATGAATTAATCAATATATCATGATGATGAACATGCACAATATTATGATCGTAAACAATAAAAAATGCAGTGAATAAGTATTTATTATTTAAACTGTTCACAAATATTTACATTGTAATGACTTTTTTGTTAATAAAAAGGCCAAATACTTGGAGACCTAATTGGTTAGCTTAATAGTTCAAACATGAGAGGGATAGTTCACTCCAAAATGAACATTTACCTAATATTTATTCTCCTTCAAGTGATAAGAGACTCCATAACCAATAAACCCTAAAACTACAAAAAGCGTTTATTAATCTAAGGTAATTTTTTAGTTAGTGCCTAATAATGTGTTAAAGTTGTAGTTGTAGTCTGATTGCAATTAATAATAATTTTATTAAATGGAGTTAAAAATGTAACTGTATATTATGATTATAGATATTATTAACAAATTAATTTATTTTAATTTCATATTTTAATAAATATTGACATAGTATCTAATAAATCTGTCCTTTTTGCACTGTTGATTTTAATCCATCAACTTACATTTAATAATGACACTAATAAGATGAGACCTAATAATGGGAGTGTTACCTTTTTTATAATCCTTTAGTAATGCAATTTTGTTTATTCTGAATATGTGTATATATATATAAATAAAGCAATACACAAAATAACTTATGTTGTGAGCGCCCAGGGATGAGCAAAATACATACATATTTTAAAATAAAATACCAAATACCTCAATTTTACGTGTAGCAAAATAAACTACAAAATACAGCAGCCACAACATGTATCAATATAAAATACTGTATTTTGTATTTTAAAAATAGTGCAAAATACTTTTACTAGGTACAGAAGCATGACATTTCTTTGCATATCAATAGGCCTATTCAATCAATCCCTTTACTGTTAAACGGACTTAGTGAAGTAAACAGTGTTTGACAGCAACACTGTTTCTCTGAGCAAGTTTAAGTCAGCTTCTCTGCCACTTTATTCACATCTACTGCTGTACATGAGGACGTATTAATAAACTTTTCTTTCTCTTTCATTTTAGTATAAATTTTGTACATTTCATACAGAAAGACCTGTCTTGAAGCTGATCTTTTTAATCATTGTTAAAACCATATAATGCAGATAATAAGTTAAAATATAGTACTATATCTCTATATTGTGTTCCCCGTAAAACTGCAACAATCTCTTATCAGTTTTATATTTTAGGTTATATTAAGGGTGATATATAAAGAGGTTACTTAAATTATTAGTTTGCATATATTTTTTTAAATAAATCTTTTTATTTTTCAGTGCTTCTTTAACTGGAAGTCTGGAGTCTCAGTTTAACCCCTTAGTGAACACTAGTTAAATTTCCTCTGCATTTCTACCTGCAGCACCGAGACTGAGAATGATTATGTGCTGTAGGCTCCACATCTTAAGAAATGATATTTTATTCCATCTCATTTCTTAAGCAAGGATGCTGATGCTGAATTGTACACTATACTGCCATTGCACATTACTGATTTTAGCATTGTGCAGTTTACTATTTTCAATGATTGCTCTCAAATATTCCCACTCTACTCTTTATGTGTGCATAATTTCCATCCATGCTCCAAGCATTGACCACCTTCTTAATCAAATTTCTGTTCTGATCTCAAGCCTAGGCAATTAACTGAGAATCAATGTGAGGGCGCATTTCTATGATGTCACCATGTAGACTTCTTACAAAGTATTTTACAGTATTTTAAAAACACAAAAATACAAGACACTAAAGCCATTTTCATCAACCCTATCAAATACAAATTACAAAATACTATTTTGTATTTAAAATAGATATTAGAAATTCATATATCATAAATACTGCCCATCTCTGTTGGCATCAATAGCCTAGTGGTGATGCCTTAATGCCTACGGTGACCCGAGCTCGATTAGTGGCTGTAGGTCCTTAGCCGACCCTTCCCCTCTCTCTGCTCCCAATACTTTCCTGTTTATAACCTCTGCTGTCCATCCCCTAAAAAAATAACAATTTATGTTATTATACCTACTAAAGCAACCTTTCTTTGCAGCTTAGATCAATATCATGATTATAACCTTTACAGTGATAAAAGCTACGGCAATTAATCGCAACAATAAAACTCAATAGCCACTTTCACATATTGATAAGTAATAAATCTTCTTCATAAGACTGAATATGTGCTGATGTCTTTAGGATTCAGGTACAAATCCTTCTGTCAGTTAATTTGTATCTTCACGGAAACACCTTGCACAGATGGATCTACCCATCTAAACAGTACACGGCATGAACTTTACAGCTCATTAGTCAAAGGTAGATTGGTGCCACATTTACTTCACTAAACAAAGTCAGCCCCTTACTCCTTCCTTGCATTAATCAGACGTTATACACTTATTTCATGCAAGTGTCAACCTTGCCATAAAAAAAATATATGTTTTTACCAAAATAGCTATACTAGCTCAAACAATTATATTTGTGCCAATTTTACGTCACAACATAAGAGGTTTTTTTTTCTAATAAATGCAAAAATATAAAATAAACAAAAAAAATCTGTCACTTTTGTTATATAGAGAACCAACTATTTTCCTTTTGCAATGTTTCTTTTGGATTGTGCAGTTTAATCAACATACTTTCTACAAAATATACTGTATACTGTAAACTCGCAAACTTTTTTGTCACACCCATAACGCATGTTTATTTTCATTTCAAATATAAAAAATGTTTACAGATTGATATTTTTCTGGTCCCTTAACTTTGTGGTTAGTTGTTTTGGAAAGTATAAACAGATGTTTTAATATAATGTTAACATATACTTTTTATATGAAAAGTTTTGAGATTTTACTCCAAATGTCACACACGTAACACATTAGCTGGCAGACAAAAACTGGTAGAAAGACAAAGGGCTGTAATTTTATGATCTAAGCACATGATCTGAAGCGCACAGTGTATGGTCTAAAAGTGTTGTTCATATTCTCTTAATAAGTTAAGGGTTTGTTTTGGGTGTAATGTGCATTAAACCAATTCGAATCTGAAGGATGAAGGATTCACTATTTATGTGACAGATTTTGTGTAAAAAAAAAAAAGTGTAAAACTGAACAATTCACTAGAAGGAAGACAAATCTGCTTGCTGGCAAATTAAAGACCATCTACAGAATGAGCAGAATGCATCAAAGTTCCATGAGGTGAAGAAAGAGTACGAAGAGGTAGCGGTTTTTATATTTCTATAGACAATAATAATATTTTACATATAATCTGTTAACTTTTCATATTTAAAGATGTTTGTGTGCTGCTGCGCATCACTGTGTGCAACAAGCATTGTGTATATGTGTGGACAAGCCTTTAGGCACATATCACTAATATGCTCTTTAAATAACAAAAACTGAGCCAGTGACTGAGACCAGCTTTTTGTTGGTCAATGGCAGTATTGTGTTAGTTACCTAAAAATAGTAACTAGTTACAGTTACTACTGTAGTTGCTACATACAAAAACTTAATGACTTTATCGATTAATTACACCAAAAAATAATGCATTGCTGTTAAATGTAATTTTTGAGTTTCTTTTCCAAAGAACATTTTTAATGCTCCCATTAGTGCACTTATAACATCACTTAAGTGCTGCATGTAGAATACAATGTTGATCAACTTCACGGTTTTAATTAATTTTCATTCTCACAACTAAAAGTTAAATAAAAAAAATCATTTTTTAATACCAATTTATTTAAGTCAGACCAGCAGCACAAAAAAAATACATAAATATCACAAGGTGATAAACCAGCTGAATAATATATTCAGAAACAAAAGAGCAAAAGGTAAAGTTACTTCAGCGTCATAAAAGTTTGTATTTAACACGTTAACATTTAACACAGCTTGAGTAAGAAAACAGCAACAATACACAACAAACACAAAACCTTTATAAAAAAAATAAATTAAAGTAATCTAAATTATCATTCAGATTCAATCTGCTGGAACTTAGCAGAAGAAAACGCTACTATAGACCATCATCTTTATGCCTTTTAAACAAAACAAAAACAAAACAGTTACTCAAAAAAAAATATTGAGCAATTTTCAAATTATCAAAAAATTTATTGTGGTATGTCAACAACTTATGGAAATTCAAAGGGCAAAATCTGCTTTATAACAGCTATATAAATATATAAAACAACAAAAAAAAATCACAGCGTTTTTCTGAGCAATACAACACTCTACATTTAAATAACGTTCTGAAATATAATAAAAATGTGTCATTGTGTCATTACTAAGCTGATTAATTTTGTTGAACAGATAAAAAATGTGTGCCTATTTATTTTGAAACAACATAGTAGTATAATAATAACATTTAGGGCTCTATTTTAACGATCTAGGCACAAAGTCTAAAGCGCATGGTGCAAAAGCATTAAAGGCATGTCCGAATCCACTTTTGCTATTTTTAAGGAAAGAAAAATACACTCTGCGCCCCGGCACATGGTCTAACAGGGTTGTAAATATTCTCCTAATGAGTTATGGGTGTGTTTTGAGAATAGACCAATCAGAGTTTCATCTTCCATGCTCTGCATTTGCTATTTACATGGTGTACATTGGAAGTGGAAAAAACTGAACGATTCACTAGCGAGAAAACAGATAGCAGATCAACTGCAGCAAGCATAAAGAATGAGCCTCCTCCTATCGGCATTTACATTCACTTTCTCTCCTTTGTGGATAAGAAAATGGTGCTGTATGCACAGACATCCATTAGCCTACATATTTAATTTTGTTTGTTAAGCGCAAAGATTTGTTTCAAAATTATTTCGAAATTCAGTTCTAATTTCCAGCAAAAGAATAAATGAACAATGATAATGAAGTGTGGTCAAAAAACTGAGTTATATCCAAACATATGTCCTATGCCCCATATAGTCCAAAACATGACAGGTGGACAAATAGGCTTGTTTTTAATAAAACAAATATAAATATGCATATATTAAATACAAATATTAATAACATTATACAAAAGCAAGTTGTCGTGAATTAACTGAAAAAGCCCTCCGAGATAAAGAAGGCATGGAGGCAGTAGTTTCTATATTTATGTAGAAAGTAATAATTTTTGTAATATTTTAATCCTTTAATTCTTTTTCATTTTTAAAGATATTTGTGTATTGCTGTACATCCTGCGTGTTTAAAGCAATGTGTAAGCGAGTTTTAAGTGATGTGTAAGTGAGGCATTGGCTTTCAGCTGGTCTATTGCACAGTCTAGTTCCTCAAAATAGCAACGTGCCAACAATGTGCCTTAACACACCTTTTTTTAGACACACCCATGAGTCCATAAAGTGGTGCAAATGGATTTGCTATTTAAACAACATGGCGGACAATGGGAAAATTAAGTTTGCTTGGTCTGAAAATTGCAACACGTCAGGGCAAACACATCTTGCGCTTTATTGTGCAGGGTGTATGATAGGGCTCTAATTGTCTTTTGGTCTCTCGCACGAGCGCGCATTCGGTGACTGTCGCACGTACACTCTGCCTACCTCAAATGCATTCGGCCTCTCTCGCGTGCACCCGATCTCCTGTTTTTGCTTTACTTTTGTCCAGTCTGGCTCCTTGTACTGTTCTTTACAGTGGCTGGTTGGCATCCACCAATCCCACAGTGCGTCACTGATGTAAACAAGAGGCTAGACTGCAGCCAAAATTAAATAATTTACGAAGTAACGGACAAACGCTTCATATTGTAATGGTAATGGAGTTAATATATTTTAAAAGTAATGCGTTACAGTATTAATTACTGTCAAACGTAATGCCGTTACACACAATGGTATGGTCTACACAATGGTATGGTCTATTTCAGTTGCCTCAAACTAGCAACACATTAACAATGCGCCTTAACACACCTCCTTGTCAGACCAGGATGGGAAAATGATACCTGCATTGGGCTGAAACTAGTAAAAAAAAAACACTTGTGCTGCATGGCAATGGTTGTATGATAGGCCCAAAGAGTGCAAGATGATAATGACACACACACACAAGCACACAAAAAGCAGTGGCAGATGGAGGGAGCATTCAGAAGCCTGTTCACAAATCATTATTTTTGCAGTTACGTCTGGTGATGTTTGTGGAGCTGGAATGACACATGTCAGCTTTCATGTTTTGATCAGCAAACAACAAACTTTTATTTTCCTTTTAGTTGTGTTTCTTTCTCTTCTAACCTTCCTAACTTCAGTCAACATGAATACACTGACTAGAACCGTCATTTCACATCCTCCTCACAGTCAGAACTGTCATTCACTAGCCGTCTTTTAGAATATGAGCAAGAAGACTTACAGAACAAAGACCAGGATGACATATTCAGACAATATTAAGTATTCTGGAGGTTATGCAATCTGCACATTGTAGTTTTACATAACAACCATATATAGTATCACTGTAAATTAACCTCGTCAACAGAGAGATCTGTCATTTCTGACTGGATGAGCAGGATGGGAATCATCTCTGAGCAACTCTGGTTTTGATATCATTAATATCGCTGTGAGAAAAGCTCCATTAGGACAAAGGTGCTGATTTATGTATATTTGTATGTTTGTGTGTGTGTGTGTGTGTGTGTGTGTGTGTGTGTGTGTGTGTGTGTGTGT
>CAIGQZ010015273.1:1264205-1279411 GCA_903798205.1 Danio tinwini
ACACACACACACACACACACACACACACACACACACACACACAAACATACAAATATACATAAATCAGCACCTTTGTCCTAATGGAGCTTTTCTCACAGCTCCATACATATACAACAGTTCTGTCTGGTTCTCGAATCTGATTGGCTGATAGCAGTGCTACAGCCTCCTCACCCTTTTTTATTACTCCGCCCACATGGAATGACAGCAGATCAATAAACTCACTACAGTTTGACATATTACAGCTGTTGGACAACATAATGTACTTTTGAGGATGTTTTTGCCGAGATTGTAGTTGTGTACATTGCAACTATGCAGCTCCATCCACAAGATGGTGACTGAGACCCCTTAATAAGCCCTTGGAGGAGGAAAAATCCAGCGTAATTTTAAACTACAGCTGATCAAATCATTATAAAACTGGTAAGTGACTTTTTAAGTCGATCTGTCTCTTTTGTATGTTGTAGTGCTGTATTTATACCATAGTAATTGTAGTGTGTTGAATGTGGGATGGCACTCACATATTAGGAATATATGTATTTTTGTGTTGGCCACTCTTTGTAACTTAGGATTACTTTTTGGTTAGCCATCTGTTTCTAATGCGTCTCCTGTTTTCATTACTGCAGGCTAGTGCAGTAAACAGAAAAAAAAGAAGAAATGTGTTTAGCTTTTTTCCATATCGCAAACACAAGAGCAATCTGGTAGTGACTGTGCTGCTTTGTGATATCTCGATTGCAACAGAGAAATACTGGGAAATATCGCTGTAGACTGATGGCATTTCATGCAGTTCAGCCTTATAATCTTAAAAATGTCAGCAAAATCACCTGTTTTGTCATCACTTTACACATTATGCTAGAGAATCATTCAAATACTAGCTCTAAAGTGACATTGGGGAAGTAGCTGCAGATGTGAAGAAATGGTGAAAAAAAGTAGTTCCTTACAAAAGAGTTTTTAGACTCTGTGTTTGATTTTCATTTGTATACATGATTATGTATTTATGTATGTATGTATATATACATTATATATTATTATATATTATATATTATTTACAATATAATTACAGTATTTCACTATATTTAAAAATATATAGTTATTATTGGCTGTCAAAATATTACATTGTTAAAAAAAATATAAAATAAAAAAATAAAAAAGGAGTTAATTTTTTATGCTTTTGTTTTTCAACTTATCTATAAAATAATCCACCCATAACATGCGCACAAGTACAGCACAACACAGAAACAGTTTCTTCCCTCAGGCAATCCATATTTTAAACACTTGTTGAAAATGATAATAATTGTGGAACCAACATCACTACTTGCTACAAACTTTTTATACACATATACACTTACTTAACAACACACTTTACATGCCAATTTGCACATAACAGCTGCGCAAATAACATTGTATATAGTAATATAGCTGTACATACACTTGTTAATTTGTATATTTGCATTCACTACTTCTATTTTAAAAATATATTTATTATCTGTTGTTTGGCCTGTCTCTGTAATTCTGTTGCACTGTAGAAGCTCTGTCATAAAAACAAATTCCTCGTATGTGTGAACATACCTGGCATTAAAGCTCTTTCTGATTCAGATAAAATGAAATCAAAATATGCTCAAATATTGGATGAATCTCTTGTACATATATCAAGTATTACACTTTTTTTGACACAGTGCCATATAAAACCTCTTAAGATTACCTAAATGTATAACTTAAAACTTATATCTTATCCATGCCATAAAATTTAGATTGGTTATAGTTAATATTGAATATCTTGTATGATTAACACCTATGATTTAAGTTCATTCAATTCGATTCAATTTATCTTTATTTCTATAACGCTTTTTACAATATAGATTGTGTCAAAGCAGCTTAACATAGATGAAGTTCAGTCTTCACAGTTGTTCATATCATATCAAGTTCGTCAGTAGCTTACCAACTCAAAAACCACTAGAACAATTTATGAGTTGGAGTCATTTGACTGATTCAGACCTCCGCAAAATGGTAGTTTAAAATTTGTGACACACTGAACTAACATTGAATAATTAGTGTCATAAACACAATGGAAAGACTTACAGCCAATGGCCAAATAGCATATACTTACTGTAATTACTTAAACCTAAAACAGTGACAAATCTGTCAGGTAGTTATAACAGCACACTAAAAAATTTGCAATTTCCTGTGTCGTGATAGAGGTGTGTTTTTTATATTTAGGATTTTGATTTGCATTATTTTAGACTTTTTTAGTACTTTAAATGAAAACATTTTTTGGATTGATCATGTGAATAATAGCAAAAAGCATAGAATAGAATAGAATAGAATATATAATATAGAATAGCATAGAATATATATATACACACGCACACATAAAACCGGCTACTTTATTAGGTACACCTTAAAGGCCGATTTATACTTCTGCGTCAAACGCACACGTGTAGCCCCTCGCCGTGGCCGTCGGTGACGCACACCTCTCAAAAATTTTAATACGTACGCGTAGCGCAAGCTCTGTGATTGGTCGGCTTGGTAGCACTGACGAGTGTGGGCGGAGGTGAGAGCCGCGCGCCCGACGCAGCAAGTGTTTACAAGTGTGGAGTCCCGTGAAGGAGCTCTGGATGGAGACTGTTGTTTTGTGTTTACCTTATGATTAAAGTTATTGCACGTCTGCCGGTTCCCGCCTTAAAATGAGCGAATTTGAGCCACTTGTACATTAAGGAAGTGTTCAAAAAACACGAAACACCAGCGAAGAAACTCGACACAGAGAAACATAAACATCTACTGCCAGCTAGCGTTTTGGAAGTGTTATTGCAGAGAAACAGAAACAGCGCGCACAAGTATAAATGCACTGCTACGCGCGAGGCTTGCGCCGTGGGTTATGCCGATCACTTGACGCAGAAGTATAAACCAGGCTTTACTAGTACTGGGTTGGACCCCATTTTGCCTTCAGAACTGCCTTAATCCTTCGTGGCATAGATTCAACAAGGTACTGGAAATATTCCTCAGAGATTTTGATTAATATTGACATGATAGTATCACACAGTTGCTGCAGATTTGTCGACTGTGCATCCATGATGCAAATCTTCTGTTCCCCCACATCCCAAAGGTGCTCTATTCGATTACGATCTGGTGACTGTAAAGGCCATTTGAGTACAGTGAACTCATTGTCATGATCAAGAAAGCAGTCTGAGATGACTTGTGCTTCTTGACATGGCGCGTTATCTTGCTGGAAGTAGCCATCAGAAGATGGGTACACTGTGATCATAAAGGAATAGACATGGTCAGCAACAATACTCAAGTAGATTGGGCCCAAAATGTGCCAAGAAAATATTCCCCACACCATTACACCACCACTACCAGCCTGAACCGTTGAGGCAGGATGGATCCATGCTTTCATGTTGTTGACGCCAAATTCTGACCCGACCGTCCAAACGTTGTAATCGAGACTCATCAGACCAGGCAGCATTTTTCCAATCTTTTATTGTCCAAATTTGGTGAGCCTGTTTGAATGGTAGCCTCAGTTTCCTGTTCTTATCTGACAGGAGTGGCACCCAGTGTGGTCTTCTTCTGCTGCTGATGTGTTGTGCATTCAGAGATGCCCTTCTGCATACCTTTGTTATAA
The DNA here is from genome assembly GCA_903798205.1 of Danio tinwini. Taxonomy (NCBI): domain Eukaryota; kingdom Metazoa; phylum Chordata; class Actinopteri; order Cypriniformes; family Danionidae; genus Danio; species Danio tinwini. Next base: position 1,267,819 of record CAIGQZ010015273.1, read on the forward strand.
CGAGTGCTTATTTGAGTTACTGTTGCCTTTCTATCAGCTCAAACCAGTCTGGCCATTCACCTCTGATCTCTGGCATCAACAAGGTATTTGCACCCACAAAACTGGATTTTTTTTTTCTTTTTCGGACCATTCTCTGTAAACCCTAGAGATGGTTTTGCGTGAAAATCCCAGTAGATCAGCAGTTTCTGAAATACTTAGACCAGCCCGTTTGGCACCAACAACCATCCCACATTCAAAGTCAAACAGTTGGACAGGTGTACCTAATAAAGCGGCCGGTAAGTGTATAAATCAAATTAGATAATTCTATTAATTCGCTAATTAATAAAACTCACGTCAATCTTTAATAGTTGTTTTGACACAGAACATGGTGCTCAACAATTTCAATCACGTTTGCAAATGTTTACGGCAAATGTGGAGATGTGTTTTACACGCCTCACTTCTTTCAGAACAGCATTTGGACAGGAATATAAATGAGCACGTCTTCCAGTAACTCAAGGTTACAGCAATGACATCTGCTGTTTCTATACCGTACAGCCTCATTATGATCAAATATGACATTTCCTACCACTTCTAATAAGGCTATTAGAATTAGTCCTGAGACTGACCTCTGACCTTCTGTCTAAAATAAAAAAAACAGAGGCCTGCAGACTGCACTCTGCTGTCTCTGGTCAAATTAATATTGTCAAAGAGACTAAGGCCCATGGTGCATCTGGGTGGGCTGTTTATCATGCTGGTGTGGTGGGCAGTGGAAGTGAGTTGCATAATGTTGTTCCTAATGTAGTTTTGTATGGTGCAGTGTTTCCTGATGTTTACTGGATCATTAAACAAAGAAGTCTTCAATGTGTAGGCTACAGAGATATTGAAGAAGCTCAGCATCGTTAAATGTTGTTTACTTCTGCATATTGAAATCCAATATATTGATGCACAAGAATAAGTAAAGTTTGTGCAGTTTCTTCTCATTCTGATGCAGTGTTGAGTGAGTTCACTGGTGATGATGTTCACCCTCTCTATAATTAATGCACCACACTGCAATGGTAAAAAAAGGTAATTATCAGTCGGTAATGGCTTGGGTCACACAAGGCTAATTTTAGAAGACATCTGTATTGCATAAAGCACTATAGAAATGAAGATTAATTGAGCTGCCTAACTTGACATGATAAACCGAGAAGGCTCTTTTTAAGAATTCCAAATCTCATGTCAAGAATCTTTGAATGGTAAAACCCTATTTAAAGTATTTATTGTAAAATACTCATTTAGGAAGTGTTGCAGATTTTGGCAACCTTTTTGAAGTTCATTATGTGATTAATGTTATTTTTTCTCTGCTTGTAGGTCTACTTTCATTAAATATAACAATATATATTGTATTAAATAGAAAATATACATTCACACACATAATTAAATACACTCACACTTTATTAGGTACACCTTACTAGTACCGGGTTGGACCCCCTTTTGCCTTCAGAACTGCCTTCGTGGCATAGATTCAACAAGGTACTGGAAATATTCCTCTGAGATTTTGGTCCATATTGACATGATAGCATCACGCAGTTGCTGCCAATTTGTCAGCTGCACATCAGTGATACGAATCTCCCATTCCACCACATCCCAAAGGTGCTCTGTTGGATTGAGATCTGGTGACTGTGGAGGCCATTTGAGTACAGTGAACTCATTGCCATGTTCAAGAATCCAGTCTGAGATGATTTAACATGGCGCGTTATACTGCTTGAAGTAGCCATCAGAAGATGGGTACACTGTGGTCATAAAGGAATGGACATGGTCAGCAACAATACCCAGATAGGCTGTGGTGTTGACACAAGGCTCAATTGGTACTAATGGGTCCAAAGTGTGCCAAGAAAATATCCCCCACACCATTACACCACCACTACCAGCCTTAACCGTTGATACAAGGCAGGATGGATCCATGCTTTCATGTTGTTGATGCCAAATGCTGACCCTATCATTCAAATGTCGCAGCAGAAATCGAGACCCATCAGAACAGGCAACTTTTTTTCCAATCTGACAAACTGAGAAGGCTTTTTTTAAGAATTCCAAATGTCGTGCTTCAAGTAAAAACTTTTTAAAATCAAAAATAAGGTAAGGGAATATGAATAGAGCAAAATAAAGGGATATAAATTCCTAAAAAATGTCTTTGAGTGGCTTTGAACTGTTGCCTGGAATACAACCCAATCAAACAACTCAGGAGAGATCTGAATATTCTATTATTTATGGCTGTCCACTGACATTTCCATCCAATCTGACAGAGAAGAAGAATGACAGGAAACCTCCAAATTCATGAGGTATTCATTTGTCACATTGTATTCAAAAAGCCTTAGGCAGTATTTTCTGACAAAATTTGTTGCTATAAAATTACTTAATTATGATGTATGTATGGTGCATCCCCTGGTAAACACTGCACTTGCGATTCACTCACGGGTAACTTCAAAGGAAAATAAATTGCCAGGTTTGCTTTAGTAAATGCTTTTCTTACTTACATTTGTTAACACTATTAGTTAAGTTAGTGAAGGGTGTAGTGTATGGAGTTTTTTACTATCTGGTTGTTCCATGGAAATAGAGCAAATGTGCTACACTGGCCTTGAGTCTGACAAAGGAACTCCAGAAAGATAAAAAGAGGTCAATCATCCCCTTATGTTTTTATTTTATGATTTATGTTTTTATTTTATCAATAATTGCAATATTATGTACCCAGAAGTTCATTTGGCAGAATTGAGACAAAGAGAGGAGTTGACCGCGACGATGGGGTTCAGCAAAGAATAGTTCCAAAAAGCAGATAAGACAAAAACAGAACCGAAAAAATGAAAGAAACAAGTAAATAACAAGGTGAGAATGTGGTAAAATCTGAAAATGTGGTAAAAATCAGGAGGCTTTTCTTTTTTTGATTTGCTTTTGAAAACAGTGGCTGGGCACTGGTCAATTGGTGCTTTTTATTAAACACTATTGGTTGGGTTTAGGGGACAGGAGTCGGTGGGGGTTGCATGGCAAGTCAGTCAGTCAGTCAGTCAGTCAGTCGGCAGTGGTGAATTTACGTGAGATAAGCAGTCACAAGTGGCACCTGCGAGGGAAATTTGAGATCTCAGAAAGCGTACACAGCGGCCTCTGGTTGATTCGCGAAAACAAAAACTGCAAAAAAGTACCTCCTGGGTCATATTTGGCACTCTCCTGAAATGTATACAGGGGTACATAATCAGAATGAGCCTGGGTTAAATAGACGTCTAAAACGGCCTTACCCTAACCTCTTCCTTCTTCCAAATGGCTAGGAAGCTAGCTTTGTTACAGTGGTGCTGAAAACAAAGAGAAGGAGGGACTGTCCAGATACCCTCACTGCTGGCAGGGTGAAGAGTCATGTCTTAGGCGTGACCAAGTGACTGAGGGATAACCAGTCACTTGGTTCGGTGGAGAAACCTGCCCTTCAAGGTGGCTACCATCCAGGAAAGACTGGTTAAGTAACTCTGTCTGCCGTGAACCAAAATCTGAAGTCATTCTGTCATATGGGGGAGGCGGGGTTCAAGGTAGCCAACACTTTCTGCTAGAAGCCAAAGCCTGCTGCTGACCACCCGAGTGACGAGGACCAGGAGACGGGGCGGCTTCCCGCCATCCTAAAAAAATATATGGACGTAGTATCCATGACGTCACCCATAGGTTTATGAAGAAGCCAAAAGAAGCTACCAGTAGGCGTGGCCAACCGTCGCCATTTTGTTCGCCCGTCATCACACTAATCGGGGCATACCAAACAAGGGCAAAGAGGCGGAGGGTGAGCGAAGCTACAGATGCATGCTGGCATTTTGCTTGGACTGGCTTTCCTATGGGAGAAACGCTTAATGCTTCATTACCTGCGACTCATTTGTGTTCTGACCACATGTGCTTGGTTGTATACTTTATCAATAAAGTGTTTAGTCTTTTAAAAACACTGTTGTAATACATTGAGCCACTAAGCATTGTTTTTATGACGTTTTTCAACAGGAGGAAAACGCAAATTATTTCCAAACACTTTAGATATAGTCTGTGTTAGTGAATGCAAGGCTATTTTTTATGAAATCCAAGCATAACACTGTATGACAACGTTTCAGACGACTGTTCTAGAGCCTACAGCTAATCAATCTGTCAGATTCTAGAGTGCATTACAGGTCTAAAGAAAATTATTGAAGATAAATGATCTTAAATAAAACAAATTATATAGATTTGTTGTTTTGTTTAATTATAGATATAAATATATAATTTCACTCACCTGGGAAACGGAGGCCACGTGAATGGTCTGTGAGCACTATTAAGTGCACACAGCATGCCATATCATCTGATAATTGTAAGAAATAATTCCAAAAGGCAAATGACTGTGTAAAGTCACATAAACAACACAAAAACACGATGAATATGCCGAGATCAGCGGCTAATCAGCCGGAATCAGCTTAGGTGATGTGACGGCCACCAGCGAGAGTTAGCTGTCACTCAAGTAGCCACGCCCTTAATTATGCAAACTTAATATAACCTAATAGCTGTAAAGTTGGCCATTTTAACAGTGGGCACAATAGAAGTTTGCTCCATATGGAATTTCGATGAATTGCCGTTTCAGATACTTCTGTATTGGCTTCCCGAGGGAGAGCGGGAGGTTGCGGCTTGGTCAACACTGATAAAGATCTCTCAGGGAATTGAAGACCAAGTGACGGTGCACAGTAAAAAATGCAGGGTTCCACACAATTTATTCGTGTTGTAAACACAAATTGATTAGGTTAACTTAACACTTTTAACAAATTTATGTGGATTGAACTTAAAATAATTAAGTTGTCCCAATGAAATCTCAAGAATTGTGTTGTTTCAGCTCTTTTTAATTAAGTAGTTTGAATGAGCAAAAAAATAAATACATTTTTCGTGTTAAGAGAATGTATTTTTCCTCTACCTTTCCTCCTCTTATCCACTTTTCTCTTCTCTGTCTCCTCGTGTTCCCAAAGGAGGGGTTTAAACAGTCCTGAGGTAAGGGGCATAGCTGAGAGCTGTGGGAAAAGAGCAATGCCGGTGGCACAAGCACTGATCAGCATCATGCACCATGTCTTGAATCAAATGGAGCTTCAGTAAAATAAAAGAAGAAATGATCACAGAGGATGACAATAGAGGATCATGCCTGGAGGTTGTGTTTTTGTGTGTGTAGCATTCGTCCTTGAGGGACTGCCAGATATGTTTTGATTTTTTGGGTAATTTTTATTACTAAACATCTAAAATGTTGGTCTGTTCAGTAAGAACTTAACCAATAGTTATTTGATGTATTTGTTGTGCCTTTCTGCAACGATGAGCCGTTACAATGTTCACACACAAACACAGCAAGCGCGTTTAACTTTGAACTGTTTTTGCACAGGAAATGTGACAGGATACACGTTAATATACACTGTTGGTTGAATGCTGTATGGATGTCCGGTAAGTTGATGTGCAAAATAAGCTTGACTTGAATGTCCACAAACCGAGATTGAAGCTTCTTTCTTTATAATTGTACTGACATTTTTAGCTAATAAAACTGTTGTATGAAAAAAAAATTGGTGAATTGCAAAAAGTGTATTCAGGGTATGCAATAAAACTAATGGATGCAGCAACTTAGCATCAATTATTCTGTTTCCCACAGCTCATAATATTAGACTAGCGTTTAGAAATAATCACCATATGAATCATAATGTGCTGTTAGGAACTCATCCACATGAGAGGAACACATTAGTCAAATACAGATGGAATGATAAGAGTGCTGGATGTTCTCTGTGTTTACCAGGAAATAAAAGAGGCCTTTCACTATGCTACCCAAGACTACAGCAAACAGCGCTAGCGTTGCTATTCAAACTAATGGCAGGTATAATACTGGCAAGCATCTCAAATGTACTGTTTAACTGGCTCATATCCTGCTGCTATTGTGTCTGTTAAAATGAACAAGATTGATAAAGCATGGATATGAAAGCTATAAATAACAGCCACACAGGCTTTAACTGAACAGTGCTCAAACACAAACTCATTCCTCTCACGCTGTCACAGCTTCATTCAGAAAGCCAACTCGTAATTTAGAATTTTATGACACTGAATAAATCTCTAGAGTTCCCAAAAAGGATGACTGTTGATGACTTGATATTATATATCTTATTCTTTCAGCACTTTCTTCCCAGTAAACCATTTCAAGCTGAATAATTCTTATCTTTTTAGTTTTTTTTATCTTTTTAGGTTAGAATTCTAATTAAAATCATCTGCAAATAATGATGATTTGACATTAAATGGTTCAATTAGGTATTACTAAGTAATACTTAAGCAACAATTAAGTAATACTCAATAAAGTATTAGTCATAGGGCTAAGCGATATGGCCTTTTAAAAAATATATATATGTATGATATAAAAAAATTATTTTTCCTCGCCACAAAAAACAAAACAAAACAAGACGAGTCATTAACCTATATAATCAGCTTAAGTATATCATAATTATAGGACATAAAATAAAAAAACTTTCAAGAACCTTGCAAGCTGTCATTTAAAGACATACTACCTGACAAAAGTCTTGTCGTCAATTCCAGTTGTAAGAGAAACACATAATAACTTGACTTCTAGTTGATCATATGGAAAAGTGGCAGAAGGTCGATTTTTCCAGTGAATCATCTGTTGAACTGCACCCCAATAATCACAAATACTGCAATAGGCCTACTGAAACCCGCATGGACCAATGGACAAATTTGGTGAAGGAAAAATAATGGTTTGGGGTTACATTCAGTATGGGGGCGTGCAAGAGATCTGCAGAGTGTATGGCAACATCAACAGCCTGAGGCATCAAGACATTTGTGCTGCCCATTACTTTACAAACCACAGGAGAGGGCAAATTCTTCAGCAAGATAGAGCTCCTTCTCATACTTCAGCCTCCATCAAAGTTCCTGAAAGCAAAGAAGGTCAAGGTGCTCCAGGATTGGCCAGCCCAGTCACCAGACATGAACATTTTTGAGCATGTCTGGGGTAAGATGAAGGAGAAGGCATTAAAGATGAATCCAAATTATCTTGATGAACTCTGCCATTTCAGATGACTTTATTAATAAGTTATTTGAGTCATTGGAGAGATGTATGGATGCAGTCGTCCAAGCTCATGGCAGTCACACATACCCACTGCACCATGACTTTATATTCTAAACTGTACATTATTTCTGTTAAGTGACCAGACTTTTATCTAAGCAAAGTCAGACCTTACTGTCCTAATTAAATAATTAATAATCAAGACATGATCATATTTTATTTTGGTAAAATAAGTGTAATCTAGAGGCCTTTGTCTTTCATATGTGCCACTTCTGATCCCGTTAGCTGCCTGAATCAAACAGAAAAATGAAGAGCACACAGCTGAACATGCCTGCTCTCTAAAATAAAATCTGATAAATGTCTTTCACACATATTCAGAATAAGCATGTGTAATTAATATAAAACATTCTCATATCTTTTGTGAGTTTGTTATTTGAGATGAAGAACGCAGGGAAAGTGGCCATATAGAGAAACACTGTACGCGCTGCTGAAGATTGCGGGTGTTTACAGCGGTTTGACTGATAAATATAATTTTGTAGCTAAATTGTTAGTGGGGTCAAAGAGCATTTCCAGTACATCTTGTTTACGTCCTCGCTACAACATACCGTCAAAGCTAGAAAATGTGCATGTAGTTAACAATTTTAACAAATACTTACAGGTTGTGGCTCACAATTCACAGCTGTGTCGATTGGAGGAGTTTTAACCAAATCCAGCACAGAACTGAGAGAGATTCTGGAAGCTGTCCTTTGTCAAATGCTAGCTACATAGTTTTTATAATTCTCTAGAACATCATTACAATTAAATTTTAAGCACTTCTCTCTTTGTGTCGAGTCCTTTGGAAGCCCAAATACAGAAACAGAACAAGGTCTGTAGAAATAGCGTTTGGACGGCATTTTAGATTTATCTGCCATAACATTACAGCGCCTCTGGCCATGCCCCTTCACTGTGCAGGGTGTGTGATCTCATTACCCTAGATGTATTTTTTGTAGTCTCCAAACTAAGCTAAATCTGTAAAAGCCAATGTCCCCCTTTACATTGAACCTTAAGCATATTACATTCAGAGATGTTGTTTATGTTCACACAGCTACATTAAACATCAACTAAAGTTTAAAATATTATAGTTATTAGTTATATATAAAATAGTATAATGGACCACCCCCTTTTAAAGTGAAAACCGATTTTCATTCAAACAAATCGATGTAAACTTCCCTCTCGAATTAATCATTAAAATAGATTTTTCGCCCAGCCCTAATTAGTTAATAGGGAAACAAACCTTGTACAAAATGTCTGTTCTATCTGCTTTTAATATCGAAAGGATTAATAAAGTGCTTCTTACTGACTTTTTTTGTATTTTGAAAAATATATATGTATTGAAAGACTATGGATTAAACCCAAAGCTGAGCTGCCAGTACATTCTGTTAATGTACAGACTTATTTCTATATAAACACCATTTCTTACTCAATATGTTGTTTCAAACCATTGAAAAGTCAATAAAAACCCTTTTGTTCAACAGCTAGAATAAATCTTTCAAACAACAAAAGCTGTCAGAGCAGACATATAGCTCCAATAATGCAATTCAAAAGCATAAATAAATGGAAAACCCCATAAATAATTAATTAATAACTTATAATTAACTGATCATTTTTACTGCCGGAAGTTAGAATAGTAAGAACAACAACAGTGTAACAAAAATAAAAAAGAAAATCAAGTGTGAAATAACCCTATCAAGGGGTGACATGGCGGCTCAGTGGTTAGCATTGTCGCCTCACAGTAAGAAGGTCGCTGTTGTCACGGTTGGGTGTAGGGGAAAAGGAGCGAGGATTCAAATGCAAGAAATAATGGGTATTTTTTATAATAAAATAAAAGGCAAAATAAACAACCCAGAGGGGGAAAACATTAACAAAAACATAAATACACAAACTTGGCTGGGCTGGCAAGACAGGACTTGAGTAGGAACACGAGCGAGTATAGACGACGAACTGGCACAGGACAGCAGACATGAGGAGATAAGCAGTAGGAAATGAACACACAAACAGGTGAACCAAATAAACTAATAATGGATTAACAAAGAGGGTAGGGCTAGACAATAGACGGGAGAGCACATGACACAAAGAGACAACACAAGCCATGCGCTCACATAAAACTAGAACACGCAGCCAATAAGAGAACTCATTAACTGCGTGTTCATGACAACACAAGCACGCGGTGCATGTAAACACGCACCACGTGCTAAACACAACACCAACAGAAGACTGAACACGAGCACACGATAGATGAAAACATCTTACTGTGCGCTCACACATAAGCAGAGCGCATGTTCCATCTCAGCGGCAACCAAAACCAAAACCAACCAGACTGAGACGCTAAGAATCAAACAGCACGATGCCGACAGAACAAAGCACAAACACGAGTACAAAAGCGCGCACGTCACAAGCACACGCAGACCATGCACATCCGAATCAAGCGGGATCGCGCACGGTCTGCACATACTCACGACGGTGCGCACACAGAGACGCACACAATGACAGAACACAAGTGCTCGACCCGAGAAAACTTGAGCAGAGCACTACAGGACAGGACAAGATAGAGCTAGTGTCCGGACTCTGCCACCAAAACAAGAATTTACAACACCAGAGTGGCAGAACCCTGACAGCTGGTTCGCTAGGTCAGTTGGCATTTCCGTGTGGAGTTTGCCTGTTCTCCCAGTGTTGGTGTGGATTTGCTCCGGTTTCCCCCACAGTTCAAAGACATACAGTATAGGTAAATTTGATAAACTAAATTGGCCATAGTGTATGTGTGCGTGAATGAGCTGAACATCTGAATGTGTTTAGTGAAACCCTTTGTTAATTCTTATCACACAACTATTCTTACATTCTAAGCAGTCATGGCAAGAACGGATATACTGTGCATCTTCATCAGCACATCACTGAACTAATGCATGAGTAGCACATCATCACCATAACTGCTCTGTGATGGTCTGATATGTGCTGTTGCGGATAATGGTTTGTTTTCAAGAGTTATGTGGGTGTTTCATACTGAAGTGCTCCAGGAATATCAAATATTACATCTGCATAACTGACCTGAGCGGTACACAGCCCGCAGCATTAACGCATTAACCCACATGAGGCTTTACACTGATACAGCTTAGCGTTGGGCTGATCTGAATAGATCTTTGTGTGTGTTTTTTTTAAAACTCTTCTTTTCACTGAGAATAAAAAGCTGCACTCCAAGCAGTGCTTTTATACAGAAACAGAAATATTATTAGGAGTAACCGAGGGGTGAAACAGAAAGAGGGAAGAAAAAAATCTATTTAAAGGCAGATTTATTGTAACTGAGCAAAAAAAAAAAAAAAAGAAGTCTATTTTTTAAGATTGTTTAACAGCCAACTCTAATTAGTCCTGATGAGCCTCATTTTTTTTACCGGACAGTAAAGTATGTTAGTTAAAGCCATTTTTAACACTTTTAGGAGAATTTCTACTGCGTTCTGTACTTTTTTTTACTATAAAAAAAGTTGAGATTCCAAGCAAGCTACCATTACCAACTTGATGTATACACACTGTTGATCACCAATTGGTCCAAAAGAATTGTCAGCACCAGGGTCAGTAGAACTGGATTTGCATCACAAGACAACAAACATGCTATATTTATATTAGGGCTGCATGAATTTGGAAAAATTATAAATTGCAATATTTTTTTCCTCTGCAATATAATAATATTTTCCTCTGGTAGCACGTTCGCCTCACAGCAAGAAGGTCGCTGGTTGAAGCCTCAGCTGGGTCAGTTGGCGTTTCTGTGTGGAGTTTGCATGTTCTCCCCGTGTTTGCGTGGGTTTCCTCCAGGTGCTCTGTTTTCCCCCACAAGTCCAAAGATTTGAGGTACAAGTGAATTGGGTAGGCTAAATTGTCTAGAGTCTAGAGTGAATGAGTGTTTGGATGTTTGCTAGTGATGGGTTGCAGCTGGAAGGGCATCCGCTGTGTAAAACATATGCTGGATAAGTTGAAGTCAGAATTATTAGCCACCCTGTTTAATGTTTATTTCACTTCTATACCGCTTAAAGTGAAATTTAAAGGCTTAACTAGGTTAATTAGGTTAACTAGGCAAGTTAGGGTAGTTAGGCAAGTTATTGTATAACGTTGGTTTGTTCTGTAGACTATCGAAAAAAATAGCTTAAAGGGTCTAATAATTTTGACCTTAAATTTGTCACGGTTGTGGATCTATCTGTTCTTCTTGTATGTGTGTGTGTGTGTGTGGGAAGTGGGTGTGTTTGTTTGGGTATATCTTCACCGCGTGGTGTGCGTGTGTTTACATTCATCAGCTGGGTTTACATTCATCACGTGTCTTGTTACCACTCATCTTACTCAGCTGTTTTCTATCAACCACAGCTGTTGCGCATTACCGCACGCCTTTATATGTTCAGTGTTTGTAGATAGTGTTTGTCAGTCCATTGTTTGTTCACCTCTGTGTCTGCTTCCTGTTAGGCACTCTCTCTAAATCCGTTGGTGGTAAATCATCATAAGTCTGTAATAATTGGACCTTATGCACATCTCCGTTTCATTGAT
>CAIGQZ010015273.1:1304411-1326766 GCA_903798205.1 Danio tinwini
ACCAGTGTCAGCAGACGTCTTCCTGCCAATTATTGAAAATCTTCGGCGAAATTTGGACAAGAAACACAGGAAAAACCATTTTTGCAGCATAAAAGTATTTTTTATAACAGTCGAAATTTTTTATAAAAAAAAAATCTGTGAAAGTATGTACGTAAAATGTTATCTGGTTGTGACCACCGTCTTCTAGGCTAAAAGATAAAACCATTTTGAAAAATGTATAAAACACACAGAGACTGCTAGCCAGTTTTGAGGAAAACATGACACAGCGGGGTTAGTTGCAACAGGGTGTTACAATTAAGCCACACACTGTTTGACACCAACTAAACTAACAAAATAATTTTTTAAATTTTAAGTGTAATGTTGAGAAATTTTTAAATAAAAATGTTTTTTAATGCAAAAATATTGTTTGAATAGAAAAATATATATTTTATTGCTAATACTGCAAATAAATGCATTGTATAATAATTAATGGTTAAATTGATAATAATGCAAATAAATTTAAATGTGTTTATCCAATAAACAAAAAAATAAATAAACATACTGTGCTATGTAGAATAAAAAAAAAAATAAGTCAATTACTGTGGAAATATAGCTACTATTTTTAAGAAAGCTGAATTTAAATTAATTGTGTGAAATCTGCCTTACAACTTGCCCTGCAGGTGGGGTAAATAGTAACATTTTTACTCCTGGCACTTTTGGAATTAGTGCACAGATCATAATTCCAGTGCTCATTTGTAGAAGAGGTTTGTGTGTTGTTGGTAAAAAAAAAAATATGGTTTGTCTAACCCTATTACTTTGTTCATTATTTGACCAAAACCAAAAAGTGTTAATTTGTGTACCGCTCTCCCCTATCCCTTGTTATAACAGAACATTTAAATAGTTCACTCATTCATTCATTCATTTTCCTTTGGCTTAGTCCCTTATTTATCAGGGGTCGCCATAAACGAATGAACCGCCAACTATTCATATGTTTTTCGCAGCAGATGCCCTTCCACAGATGACAAATGCCATAGTTAATAGTGAATATGTATTCCAAATTGGGGTCGCACGGTGGCTCAGTCGTTAGCACTGTCGCCTCACAGCCAGGCTGAACCAATTGCCATTTCTGTGTGGCGTTTGCATGCCCTCCCCCCTGTTGGCGTGGTCCGGTTCCCCCCCCCAGTCCAAACACATGCGGTATACAGTAGGTGAATTGAATGAACTAAATTGGCAGTAGTGTATGAGTGTGTGTGAATGCAAGAGTGTATGGGTGTTTCTCAGTACTGTTTTGGAGCTAGAAGGGCATCCCCTGCTTCAAACATATGCTGGAATAGTTGCAGTTCATTCCACTGTGGCAACCTCTGATAAATAAGGGACATTATTTAAGTTAAAGGAAAATAAATGAATGAATAAAAAACAGACAGATAGGATGTCGTGACTAGGTGGAACTATGCAAACACCAACTGTTAATACAGACGTGGAACAAACACCAACATCTTTTTTCTGCAGTTTTCAACTGCAGTTTATTTTTAAGCTTTTTGACATAAATGGATTGATCCACTGACCATCCTCAGTGATGCTTATAATTTATAGATAGTGCTTTAGGTATGATGCTATTTCTGATAATAAAGATCAATTGTGAAAGTCTACTCTAAATTTATTTCCTTTACTGCCTAAAATAAAGTTTTTTTTTATTATTAGAGGGTAGCATACAATTTGATCCAGTTGCAAGCTTGGAAAGTATTGGTTAGACAAAAGTAGGCCTTTACATTTATTTAAGGAAACATTTTAAGTCAGTGCTCCAGGAGGGCCAACAACCTGCAGAGATCAGATCCAACACACTTGGCTGGCAGATTCTAGTGAGTCAGAACAGAAGACCTCGATCAGCTTATTCAGGTGTATTTAATTATTAGGATTAAAACTAAACTCTGCAGAACTGCGGCACTTCAGTAACCTGTTTGGACACCCCTGAGTTAATTCATGAGGTGTGTAATTAGCTATGTTTCCATCCAAAGATGTGAATTAAACTTGTTTCACATAAATCATTTGCAAATTAAGCACTTACTTTTTGTTGAATAAGTCCATGAATACAAAGCACAATGAACACATGGTGGATTTTTGAGGTGCAAGATCACACTTAGATTGTGCAAGAAAGTTCTGTAGATAATAATACTGAACCAACTTGATAGACTTTGGCTAAGGTTTGTTTGGAATGACAAAAACATTTCATGATGTGGTCAGTTTGCTGGTTTTCCATTAATGCCATCCCATTGTGTCGATTTTTGTTATCACATGATCTGTTAAAGCAAATTCATATGACCATTTTTATGCACAAGCTGGATTTATTAAGATAAATGTGATTCCATTTTAGTTTATACAAATATTGTCTTATTGGATAAAACGTTTATCTTACTTTGTATGCACATATTAAAAAAATATGCACATCTCGCCTTTTCCATTAAGAATTTTTTATGCAATATTCCATAGTGTGGATGGATACATACAGTAGCTGTTACATAGCTGTAAAATGGTACACTGAAGTCAACAGTGAAGTGGTCCTCAACTGTTCTACCTTGTGTGTGTGCACAGAGAAAGGACTCGTATAGTTTTGAATGGGGAAAAGTGTAACGGTCAATTTGGTGAATGAAGCCCCGCCTACTAGTACAGCAGCAAATCATCAATCGATATAGACTGGCGTTTCTCTAGGCAGAAGCTCAGACCAGACATGTGCTTTTATGATTTTGTGGTCAACAAACACACATAAGAAATATATTCAAATAAAGCTGGAAATCTCTACTTTTAAATAAACCAAGTGCCCATGAAAACAAAAGCTTTTTTGGTTTGGTAATATGTATGAAACGAACACAAGGTACAGTCCGTCCTGTCAAACGTAGTCACTGCATTAGAATTTAAAGTAATACTCGGCCGTTAGAAAAGTACGTTCTATACAGTATGAATGTGAGCAGTATAAATGGAATTCGGACGTACTACATCCGCCATTTTGTCATGGTCACGTGACCTACCTGCGTCAGTTGCATCGATTCACTCCCATTCATGAATTCTCTCGCAGGGCTTCATGGGATAGCATAGCGTGCATGGGATTCTATAAATTCAGACATACTACTCCGCTTGCATACTAATTTTAGCGTACTATATAGTATGGAAGTATGCGGTTTCAGATGCAGTCAAAGAGTCGCTGTCATTTCTGGATGAAATTCTCTATCAAGACCAAGTTGTGAATTACTTCAGAAGACCACAGCGATGATAATGTGTAACACTGCCATATATGGGGTTAGTGTCGTGATCTCTTTTCTTTCAGAATGCCCAAGCATTCTGTCTGAGGGGTGTTTCAAAAAGTGAAATGACTTGCCTTAAAGGGACTTTGCTTATACTGACTTGGATGAGCAGGAGATCAGACAGAATTTTACATTTTTATTATTTTTCTATGGAAACACTGTAGACGAACATGCATGACTATCTCATGTCTCATGCAGCACCACACACATGAGCACCACGTTTTATAGATCTGTCAGGATAAAACAATTTGAGCTTTTACACAGAGCAGTGGACCAATTAGATGAATGTGAAGGCAGGACAAGGGTTGTGTTTCTGTTTACAGTAGCAAGTTGGCATGACAATGCCAACATGGCAGAACAATTTCTGAGCACTACATGTCACGTTTACCAATGCAAGGACACGTTCTTTGTGAATTGGTTCCAAATTGTTTCACTGCTGGGGTCTTTTCTTCTTAACTCCAGTGACACCTCCAGTGACTGCACATCTACTGACAGTATTCATTGCTAGAGTGCACTGACCAAACTGTGACCTCGTGCTGTGACCGACAACCTGATTTTACCAAGTAGGACATGTTCCTGGATTAACGTCTATGTTGATCCTGGAACAACATTCCAATCAGTCAATCAGAATTAAGGCATATCTTTACCATTTATGTTAAGTTTAGGCTTACAGTTAGGTTTATGCACTTCTACATTATTGTTTTCAACAATTATTCCCCTCTGATTTTGGGAATAATAATTCAGTTATGGTTGGGTTTAGCAGTAAGATATAGGCATGGATTACATTTTCAAACAAAAATGATGTTCCAGAATCAACATGAATGTTAATCCATGATCGCTTCGTACTTGGCAAAATCATGAGGTGCTACTGTAATAGATTGAGACAAATACATTTACCATTTTACCCCTTATGGCTATTGAGATAGAGATAGGCAATATGGGTGATCGCCCAGGGTGGCGTCTTGCTAGGGGTGGCATGGAGACCACCAATCACCCCCACCCCCCTCCTCTTCACTTACGTCTGCGACACCCCTATTCATTTTCATCTTACATCAGTTTGCCTATAGTGTTAGTTAAGCTTGCAACTGTACTGTATGAATAAACAGTTTATATTTCCAACATTCAGTAATATTTATTCATTCATTTTCCTTTGGCTTAGTCTCGATTTCAGAGATCACCACAGTGGAATGAACCGCCAACTATTCCAGCATATGTTTTACGCAGCAGATGCCCTTCCAGCCAAACACAGTCATTCACACACACACACACACTCGGGGAGAACATGCAAACTCCACAAATAAAATACCAACTGGACAAGTCAGGACTTGAACCAGCGACCTTCTTGCTGTGAGGCGACAGTGCTAACCACTGAGTCATCTTGCCACCCTATTATTCAGTAATTTTATTACATAGGGAAAAAGTGCATGTGTGTATTTAAAAAATTGTAGAATTTACATCACAAAGTACTGATAGAGTACAGTATGATGTTATATTGACAGTGTAGTCAAGTAGTTTGACTATCTTGACAAAATGACTATACAGTACTTATAACAGATCATTGACACAAAACCCCCAAAATGCACCACCAAAGCAGCTGAGAAAAACTGTAATGAAACTGTAAAGACCAGTAATAATTGTCTTGTGATTTTTATTGATTGATGAATCCTTTAACTAACAGTGAGTATAATTTACAAGGGCCACTGCAGAGCATGTGTTATTTACTGATATGTGACCACATCACTCTCAATTACATCAATTATCAAAGGGGCAACATCTTGTCCCACCAGGGCACTAAACACTAAAAAACTTTTTTTTTCTGAAGGGAAAAGTCAATGTTAATACATGATATGGTAATTTATCAAATTAATCACACATATCAATTTACATAACATAATTTTCGTAACAGACTCAATTTCAATTTACATAACAGACATTATCGTCACAGAAGATAGTAATTCTAATAATGTAAATGTCAGTGCTGTTTGTACACATATTGGCCATTTCAAAAAGCACTTAAATGCACATCATTTAAAAATGTGCCAGACATAGATAAGATTCTGATTTTAACAACTCACAAGTTTAATTTAAATTTGTCACAAAACAGTGAATATTGATATGGAGTTTGAGAACTAATTGTAAGCAAAAAATATATATCTTTTTTTATTTACTTATATACGATGTAAATAAAATGATTATATATGATGACCCAGCAATTTTAGCTATTTCATCATGTAAATGACCCCGGGGTCACGATCTGAGGGGTATTGCACAAAAGTGGAATCAAGACAGCCAGGATAACAGAAAAAGCACAGCTTGACCTAGCTTAATCAGCTCCTCCTGGCTTAGTCCCTTGCACGTTTGCTGATCCAGGATAGAAACAAACCGTGCATACCATGCAAACCGTGCATTTGGAGCAGGCTAGCTGCAAAGAATAATAAATAAATCTCTGTAGTAACTTAGCATAATTTAGTCTGTTTCCATGCAACTGAGTCAAGGCTAAATTCAGCCAGGATAGCCTCAAAATCCCAGATTAATCCCTTATCTTACTTTTGTGCTATAACCCTCTGGTGTCTTCATTATATTGTGTGCCATGTGTTTGTTGTGTCATGTGTTGTGTTCTATGTGCTTTCTGTCATTGTCATGTGACTCCTTTGTTTAGATTACCCACCATTCATCAGTTTCATTAGTTCTACCTGTGTTTGTTATCAGTTCAATGATGTCTTGTGTATTCATACCCCTGAGTGTGTTTAGTTCATCGTCCGATATTGTTTTGTCATAACTGCTTGTCCTGCCAGGGTTCCAGTTCCAGTTCCAGTTCTAGTTCCAGTTCTGAGTGTTATTTTGTAAATAAATGTACTTTCTAAATTATTTCTGAGATGTGTGCTTGTGTAAGTGAGTGAACCACGACACCTGGTTGGGGCATGTTTAAATTACATTGTATATCGCTTTACTTTAATCGCTTTAATTTTTTACTTTGTTTGCTGATACAATAATAGTTTGAAACCACACTGTTTTAAAACTCTTTTTGACTTTGAAGGCCTTGTCACACCCATATGACAAAAGTGTAGGAAATTGCTGAAAAACTGTGCTTTCACCTGGACTGATTGCCTTCAGCTTAAAAAGTAATACCTGTGGATAAGAGGTGCAGACTGCCAGCATGCATTCTCCGTATCTGGTAGGTTCTCATTCAATGCACATCTTAAATTAAGGTAATATTTTGTACTACACAAGAAGCTGAAACTATCTATAATGAGAGCTTGTTTGAGGCCTTTGAGTGTTCTTTTGACCACAAAAAATCCCAGCTGGGTAATAGATGCATTAGTGCTACAAATAGCATCAAGCTTAACATCACAATTTTGAGATTATTGCCGGTTTTGTGCAAAACATAATGGAGTAATTCTCTACTGCAACACTTTTCCTCTGAGTTTACAATGCTTTTCAAAGCAGCTGCAACAATCTCTGCAAACAATCTTCTGTGCAACAGCAGCAGCTTTGGGGAGATTTCTGTTCAAGCTCAAATCAAACTGGATGGGCCATTTCATCACTGGGCCATAGAGTAAAAAAAAAATCAACAAGCTGATTGAAAAAAAATCCCTTCATTTTGTAGTGCAGCGACTGATCCTGACATCGTTCAATTGAGCTCTGTGAATAGATCTATTGCTTTGGTCCAACAGTGGCATTTCATCCAATTTTGCCTTCATATTTTATTATAAAAGAGACTGCATTTTTTTGACAAATTTCTTGTAAATGTATTGCCATTTTAAGCTTTTTTTTCATTAGAAAATGGCAATTTGTCAGAAATAGGCATGGGACGGTATAAGATTCTGATGGTATGATAACCTAGGATAAAAATATCACGGTTTCACGATATTAAATACTGTATATTCTGGGTAAAAAACAAAAAAACGTTTTGCTCTTTGAAAACAACAGATTTTATTTTTTGAAAGATTTTATTTTATTTTGGAGAAGTAAACATGTCAGGCTAAATAATTAAAATGAATCATTGACTTCTGCTGTCTTCATTAGTTTCAAAAATACTGATTTCTTTACAATTTAAAACGGCATCTTTGATTTTTTTTTTTTTGCTGAAGACACTGTTGTCCAAAAAACAAAAAAATGTAAATAAAATATCGTACACATACCTTATAGGAACGGTATTACAGAAAATGTTGACGGTATTAAAACCTTGACTTTTCCAAATTGCAGTCTACCTTGAAAACGGTTATCGTCCCATGCCTAGTCAGAAATAAGTGTTTTAATTTGCCGTGTTGAAAATCAGGGTTATTTCACCAGGGTATTTCACAACACTAGTATGGTGTTGCCTAAAAATTTATTTAAAATATCTTAAAAATGTTTGTTGTTTTATTATTTTATGCCACAGGGGTCAAATTCCTGGAGAGCTGCAGCTATGCACAGTTTAGCTTTAACCTTAATTAAACACACTAAAACTAATTGAGTCCTTCAGGCTTGTTTTAAACCTCCAGGTAATGCTGTGGTCACACTAGAGTTTGAGCATGTGAAAAGAGTGGGATTAGATCAAATGACTACACATCTAAACAAAGCAAGCGATTAGTCTAAATTCTAAATTTCTGTACTGAGAGGTCATGTTTTGATCTTTGATTGGTCTCACGCAGTGACATGATGCAATTTCACAGGTCAGAGTTCACCAAACTAACGGTTCCGCTCTGTCGCATTCACATGCGTTTGAATGGATGTCTATTCACCTTATTCTCCGCGTACGAGCGGGCGTAGCCATTTGAATAATTTTAGCTTGAGACTTCCGGTCTCATTCACTTCCATTCATTTTTATAATACATAATAATAATAATAATACTTTTTTTTTTTGCACTTTTTCTACATGCATGCAACTCAAAGCGCTTCACAAACAACAAACAAGCATTAAAATAAACAAATAACAAGATGTATAGACAAATAAAGCAAAATAAACAACAAATTTATACTCAGATAGAAGCATACATGTACACGCATGTATGCATACATCTACACAATCACACACACAAAACACAGTCCTCACATATGAATATACATGCACACACTGTACATACATACACCTACTCAAAATACATAAAACGCATACACTTCACAAAATATTATGTTAATACGCAATTTTAAAAAGATGCGTCTTAACACGGTTTTTAAAAAAGACGTTAAAAAGACGCTATTTTTAGACATAAAAAACAGCTCGCTCTGCTGCTTGATGTTGCAAACTTATATTTTCTTATTATATTTTTCTGCTTTGTCTGTATAGTCATGCAAACAATTGTTTGTAGAGCAAGTAGTTTGACCATTTTCTGCCGTTTATTATTCCTAGTCATTTCTCCCATTGGCGACTGAATTGGAAGTTCTAAAACTATCGCAAAAATGAGCGCACTTCCGCACTAAATAAAATGAGGTCAATAGGGTGAAAATTGGAGTGTGCACGCAGTTTAAAGTTGCAGTATGTAAGTTTGACACCCAGTGGTTGAACTAGGTATTGCAAACCTGGTTCAAAACACACGCAAATGCAGGTTGCCAGATTGACAACACCAACAGCAGTGTGCCTGTCTGTCGAGCCTAATGGCTGATTTCCTGATTTCCAGTTTTTCCTAATTGTTTGCACACATTTTCTAAAAGCATGTCTCATATTGTTAGAACTCTACACACAAATCACAAAACACCCAAACCCTTCAATTCTCCTGCAAAATCAAACTTTACATTCAAAACTATGTAATTTCTTCACAAAATGGTGTATTGTTTTTAAATGATGTTTTCACACACAAACCATCACATGAATAGACATTTATAAGAACCAGTTGATCACTGATATGCTTAATGTAAAACACTATGACCACTTCTTCTCCATTTATCATAATGACTTACTGTAAGCTTTTTTTGTTCAGTCTTACACTTACTACAAAACACAAATACACGGTACCAAATATATTTTACTGTATTTTAACAAAAACTGTGTACACAGTGTTCATCCCAACCAACACAAAGTTGCACATAACGTGGTATGCATATGCCATCAACAGAAGTATTTACAGAATAGTTTCAGTAAAAAAACTAAAAAATTGTGGATTTCGGTCATACACTTTCCATCCCCAGGCAAAAAAAAATTCCCTCAATATGATTGAGAAATGGAGAATATGAGATGAGCTCTGATTTCTAAATTGCAATTATGTGTGACAGGTGTTTACCTATGTGACGAGTTAGTATGCAAAGTAGGACAACTGACTTTACAATTTTAAATGACAGTGTGTTCCTTGTGAAAACAAAAGATTTTCTGCATGAAAATTGTGCCAAACGCAGAGAATTGTGTTTAGTGTTTTAAAAAAAGTGTGTTTTAAATCTGCAATTTGAGTGTAAAGCAGGAATTGTGCTTGTAGTTCAGCAGAATTGGCTCAGGGGGTTGGTGCATCAGTTACATGTTGTAGTCATTGTGTCTGAAGTACAAGTAATTGTGTGTAAACAATTGGAAAAAACTGTAAGCACATCAGTGATCAATTCGTTCTTATACATGTCTATACATGTGACAAAACACATGATAAAACACCATTTTGTGAAGAAATTACATTGTTTTGAATGTAAAGTTTGATTTTGCAGGAGAATTGAAAGGTTGTGCCCAATGTGTGTGTGATTTGTGTGTAGACTTGAGTTCTGACAATATGAGGCATGCTTACAGAAAATGTGTGTAAACAATTGGGAAAAACTGTAATGTAAGTTTGAATGATATTTCACATGAAATGTATTGCCATACTACTGAAAGCAGCAGCAGATAGTTCAGCTCAGATTTTAAATTAAATTAAAAACGTTTGAAATTGAACTTTAGAACTGTGACTCAGTGCAAGCCTAAGCATGTACAATTAATAATGTTGAAGAGGTTTATAATGTATTAATTAGATTTTAAACCTCACCATTTCGTTAAAGTGCAGTAAGTGCACTATTCTGTGCTTCTGAATGGCCGCATTAAAATTTCTGTCATGTTTCTTCTGGTGCAAACAGCCAAATTGCTTATCAATGTAACCTGCTAATACAATAATAATATATTATTTGCTAATCAATAACCACCTCATGTGAAACTCTGAATTAGGCTGCGGATGCATACTTTGAGAGCCTTCTTGACTAAATGAATGAAATACACTGTTTTACCCCAAGGGAACCCGGGGGGTAAAATATAATTGGCTAAACTGGCCATTGGGAGTGTTTAATGATCAAAACAAAGACAGATGTTTTGGCGCGTAACTCACATTTTCAAAGCAGAATATCTGACTTCAGCATTGTTTTTCAGATAAACAAGTATGTTCTCTTAGCATGTTTTTTTTTAATATCTGCAAACCATACTATGGTATTTTTATGCTTTAGAAGAATTAAAAACTTACATACAGCACCTTTAAGTGTATTAAAGCAGTTTTATGCTAAAAAACAAAAACAAAATTACAACATTTTTATTTTAAATTTGGAAGAAATGTCATCAGTGGTTTACAAAAAACAAACAAAAAATATGTTCTACCTCAAACACATAAGTATAAGATGTAAATCTAGAGCAACTGAGAATTTTCAAGTGGTCTCTTAATTGTTCCATACCCCAATGCAAACTCCTCACCATGCTGCCATATTTCCACAAAACAAATTATGTAATATTATTAGCAAATGCACTTTGTGAAATACAGTTAATCAATTCTCCTTACACCCACAGGCAGAATTTCTCGCTCTGTTTGACATAGGGGTAAAAGAGATACTCAGTGACACCACATGATGGATGACTGTTCTCCTCCGTGAAACAGGAAGTGACCCACATACATCACGCTTCTGGTGTGGCCTCATCTAGATGAGCAGAATCATTACTGGCAGTGACAGCACAGCGGCATGAACGAATCAATCAGTCTGTGCAGGTGAAACAATGAAGAACTGAATATAATTCAGGCACCGCAATCAATGGACATGGAAATAAACGAGCTTGTTAGCTTAACAAGTTATTCTTTCATAGCATTTTACACAGAGTGCGCAAGCAATTCAAGCCAATTCATAGACTGTGCTATTAGATAGACAGAAAAAGCAGAAAACAATCTATATATGGTTCAATAACTAAATGTTGTTCATTATTGTGGTAAACAACAGTTAAAGCAAACCTGGGGCATTCATTGGAAAAATTGTTTTGTTTTTCTTTTGTGTTCTTTGTACACATTGTAAGTGCCGTCATATTCCTGCTGGTAAACCACTAAAACTAAAATGAGGAACACATAGAGATGGGATTGAGTTATAAATGGTATTGTGCAACTGTTTTGAACAAACTAGTATGATCTGAGCCCATTTTTACTGTAAAAACAACGTTCAATTCATTGCTATGTACATATCAAATCCAAAATGAATAAAGTAAAATGTGACCACTATCTTAAAAGATGTTTGCAATGGTGTTCTAAAAAGAGCAGTGAATGTTTATTATTACAGAATATACTCACTTTGTTATCATTTACATTTATAGCACACTGTCTGTCAGTTGAGGGCCAGAAAATATAATATAATAATAGTATAAAGAAAATAATGTCCTTTTGTAGAGGCCGATTTATCTTTCGTTAGAAAATATATAAGTATTTTAATCACAACTGCAATACAATTTACAAAACATCTCTGAAAAATAAAACATTCATTTTTTATTCATTAATTTACTCATATAATGATAATTAGACACAATTTTAAGAGCATTTTTTTGCTGCTTTAGGTCTGTCATGGAACTGATACTAAAACCACCGGCATTTGACGGCAAGTTCTCTTTTAATGAACTGTTTGTTGACTCATTAATTCAAATGATTTATTCAAAACAGCCAATTAATTTAATAATAAAGCAAGTGACCTTTTTACAAATGGATCATTAAATCACTGCCTCAAATTATTAGTCAAAAACAGATTAAAGCATGAATAAAACACAACAGTGTAGATTTAGCCTAGAGAGGCTAGATTTTCTGTATTTTTGATGCTGAAACATAGCAAAAACAGAGAACACTGTTTATTCACTAGAATTTACACCTTGTGGTTGAAATTCTAGTGAACAAACAGTGTTGAGTATTTTGGAGAGTATATTTTTTTCATCGGTCCCCTACTTTGACGACTCCATGCACACACAGGTTGCGAGACTGATGACACCAAAAGGAGTGAGCGTGCCTGACAATTGAGCCTTACAACATGAACTGCTGAGCTAATGTTTACATTTGTAATATTTATATAATTTGCAAATAAAAAAACACTTCATGTGGATTTTTATAATTAAGAAACTCATTCTTTCATTTTGGATGCTGCTACTTTCCTCCAGAGGTCACATTTTCAGGCATGCCAACATATATTAAGGCAGCCTTCATGACCAAAATGAAATACACTGTATTTGGCACTAAAGCAACCTGGGTGCTGGAATATAATTAGGTAAACTGGCAGTGGGTGGATTTACACAGACCAAAACAAAGACAGACATTTTCAAAGAATAATAAATGGCTTTAGTATTGTTTTTCAGATGAACAAATATGTTCACTTAGCATGTTTTTAATTAATCTGCAAACATATTGTGGTATTTTTATGCATGATAAGAGTAAAAAATGTGCATACAGCACCTTTAACTATAAAAATAACAATAAATATAAAACAAAAACTCTAACAAGCCTTTTTCCACCATGTCTTAAATAATAGGGTGACTCAAACTTCCTTTTTAATGTGCATTATCCCACAGTAAACACTTGTGGAATCTCTAGATATGTATCATGCTTGCACATTAAAAAAACAATTACTTTTTTCAAATAAAATTCTGTAAACTCCATTTAACTATTTGACAGTCCTGCTTTAGACATAAGTCCATTGTTATGAGAACATTATTACATACCAGATAACTTTACACACCATTACACGACCTCCAGCAGCCTGAACCGTTGATACAAGGCAGGATGGATCCATGCTTTTATGTTGTTCATGGCAAACTCTGACCCTACCGTCCAAACGTCACAGCAGAAATCGAGACTTATTAGACCAGGCCACATTTTTCCAATTTTCTATTGTCCAACTTTGGTGAGCCTATGCGAATTGTAGCCTCAGTTTCCTGTTCTTAGCTGACAGGAGTGGCACCCGGTGTGGTCTTCTGATGCTGTAGCCCATCCGCCTCAAGGTTTGGCGTGTTGTGCATTCAGAGATTCTCTTCTGCATACCTCAGTGGTAATGAGTGGTTACTTGAGTTAATATTGCCTTTCTATCAGCTCAAAGCAGTCTGGCCATTCTCCTCTGACCTCTGGCATCAACAAGGCATTTGCACCCACAGAACTGCTGCTCTCTGGATGTTTACTCTTTTTCGGACCATTCTCTGTAAACCCTGGAGATTGTTGTGTGTGAAAATCCTAGTAGATCATCAGTTTCTGAAATACTCCAACAACCATGTGACATTCAAAGTCAATTAAATCACGTTTCTTCACCATTTTAATGCTCGGTTTGAACTGCAACAGATTCCCTTGACCATGTCTACATGCCTAAATGCACTGAGTTGCTGCTATGTGTTTATTGCTTTAACGAGCTGGTGTACCTAATAAAGTGGCCGGTAAGTGTATATCCTAAATTCCAAAAGGCAACACATAATGACTTATTTATTAAATGCTTACTATATTTGTGTATATGTGCAAAAAAAAATGCACAGTAGGTGGCTCATTGGTCTGCCACCCGTCTAAGGTAACTAAGATATCAAGCTACACCTGTGCACAGCTGAAATCATGAACAAAGTTTTTGGCAAAGCTTCTGACAGTTCCCGAAGAAGAAAAAGCTTCCACTTACATCAGTCTACTTCATTTGTTCGACCTTGCCTGCAGTTGTAAGTTCATTAGCTTTCACGTCACAAAGTTGGGCTCTGGGCAGCGAGACATGTAATAAGAAAAGCTTTGATGTTCCCATCATTTGGTCCAGAACGCCTCTGGGAGGACATAGATTTCCTGTGACAGAAGCTCAGACGTTTTTCCAGCATGAGTTCTCATGGGAAGGGTTCGAGACATGGATGGCATGGATTTCACTGAAGATAGCGAGCACTGCCTGTCTGTGTTTCTCAGCTTCATAAGTGGATCCTCAGAGAATACTTCACAGGTGACATATGAGAAGGAAACACTTCCTCAGAGCTTCAAAGAGAACACTCTCAGTCAAAGATAAAACTTAATGAGGAGCTCACAGATGCTCATGTTTCATTGATGCTGTTTGATTTTTCTTTCACATGCACTTCTGAGATCCACTAATTGACAAGATCCTTATTTTCCTATCATCAGGGCCACTTTACATCAACTAAACGTATTCATTGTAAATCTTCACTGAGGAGAACTATGGACACTTTCTTCACTTCAAAGGGAACTGATCGACCAATAAGATTACAGCTTTGGCTCACTGTTGTTAAGTGGTTTCTGTTACCTAATCAAAGATCAGTCTTAGGCCCCTTGCTAAGACATAGGATTAGTTTTCCTTATGCTGATAATACGCACTTACACATTTCAACAAAACCTGATGAGATATCTGAACTATCTAAGATAACTAAGTGTGTCAATGATATACAAGGCTGGATGACCAACAAGATTCTTCAATTAAATTCAGCCAATACAGAAGTATTACTTATCTGACCAAAACCTGTACAAACTAGATCTTACAACTCAACCTACAGTACAATTAGAGGAATGGATGCAATGTTGGTATTAGTTCTACAGTCAAGACATGGATATTGTATTAGACAGCAACTTAACTTTTGTCTTTGAGGACAGCACAAACTCACGACCAAAACACTAAATTGTATTTTAATGACTGTGATTAGATTACTTCCATGTCAAAAAGTTTATTATGTGATGTTTATAACAAAAATTTAAGAGGAGCATGCAGAGATAACTGACAAGGCTATTTCATCATTGACACTCATACTATTATCTATGGTGGCCGAGAGAGCTTGACGTGCTGCAATTTACGAAAACACGTTAATTACAAAAAACGCCAGCAAACTGAAAAAAGATCTTCATCCGGTTGATAACGCACATGCTGCATTTACTCACAACGCAAACATTTTATGAAAGCACGCTTCACTTTCTAACAACACAATGGAAATGTTTCACGGAGATCCTAAAATGTATCAGACCCAGCTATTTAGGTTATGGTTATTTAGGCTAATAAATACTAAAGGCACGGGAATCTGGATATTAAAAATAAACAAATAAAAAAACTTACCTTACAAAAATTACCTACAACTTCACAGAGTAATAGTCACACTGCAAAAAATGCTTTTCTTACTTAGATTTTTTCAAGAAATCAAGAAGAATTTTTTAGACAAACAAAACATATAGTTTTGTTTTCAGAAACAATATGCCAAAATTAAGTGAGTTTTTCCTTAAAACAAGCAAAATAATCTGCTAATAAGGTAAGCTAAATAATCTTGTTTTTTTTTGACATAAGATTATTTTGCTTACCTCATTGGCAGATTAATTTGCTTGTTTTAAGGAAAAACTCACTTTATTTTGGCATATTATTTCTGAAAACAGGACTATATTTATATCTTCTTGATTTAAGAAAATTTAAATATTTTGACTAGAAACAAGATAAAATAATTTTTTTGCAGTGCACGGCACAGCAGCGTCTGTCTCATTTTTGGGTCTCCTTGACATTTCTATTGTGTTCTGTTCTTTTGGTTTTGTGAGAAAATGCAGCACGTTTTTGTAAATTGTTTGTGTTGTGATAAAATGCAGCACATTTTATTAATTATTTGTGTTGTGTGACAATGCAGAGCATTTTTTTTTAAATGTGTTTGCGTTGTGAGGATTTGCAGCACGTGTGCTATCAAACTGATGAAGATATTTTCTTAATTTGCTGCCTTTTTTGTAATTGCGAGTGTTTTCGTAAATTGCAGCCCGTTAAGCTCTCTCAGCCACCTTAATTATCCAGTCAGCACAATATAGAATCCCCTATAAATAATCGAGTATGTCCCACCTCCATTATCTCTCAATTTCCTGCATCTCTCGGCCTCCCTGGCTAGACACTGAGGTCAGAGCCCTCTAATTAGACAGCACGCCAAACACGCTTAATCTTTACTCAGTTAAATACATAGATCTCACTGCTACAAAAAAGTACATTTTCCTAAGCAACTGTGCATATTTACTCTGCATATGCTTGAAAGCTGTAGAGTACACCCTAAACACAACACTTTAACTTATTCTGTTTTTGTATATGAATTGTACACTGGCATGGTTTGTTGTGCGATGTGACGAGGATGAAAATCCACACCTCCAAGTTCAAGATCATGGTCTTGTAAAAGTCCATCTATTAGCCCAATGACAAAACTAACAGCATGGTCGAAGGTTAAATGCATGTAAGCCTTTTCCAGTGCTTCTGAAAAGAATTCTGTTATTTATTAGAATTTATTTATATTTGTTTTTTAGCTCCGAATTGAATCTGACTCCAATTTTAAGTGATTGTAATATTTAGACTGTATTTCTAATTTTAGGAAGCGATCACAATAATCATTTATGACTTAATTTAAAGTTTTGATCTATCTGTTCCCATACTCTTCAATTCATACGTTCATTAGGGACCAAACGCCGCTCAGAGTTTCACACCCCGGGTTTTGCGTGTCTTCTCACGGACAGAATGTCGACACTCTGAAGTTAGTCAGAGGGTGCAGGATTAACTAATATTCAAATAGACTGGTTGCCAACTGCTCACTCATCCTAAAAGAACAGCTCACTTAGCAAATGCTCATGCAACTTGCTAAAATCAGTGGTTAAATAATTAAAAGATCTCCATGCTAACGTGCCAACTGCTCCGTATAGTCTATGTGTCTAATAATCAAATATTTATGCCGCTCATAAAAGTAGCGCAGACTCCACTTAATCTACTGGATATAAAAGATTTCAGGAGAATTCAGAATGAGTCAAAACTTAACATTTTATTTGTCAGGTAAAATTGTATAATGCCAATTATATAATAAAACAATCATAAAGCCAATTCAGAGATGATACTGTAACAATATAGCATCTATTACTCAAGGATAAATCCAAGGGTTAGAGATGCAAACCTGATCAGAGAAATACATTGCAGCATAAGTCTCGGAGTTGCTGCAACGGGGTCTTGGCTACAAAATTCCAATGAGCCATATCACATCTTTACCTTATATACTCAACTCAGAACAAACAGCCATCAATTCAGGACAATAGAGGCGTCATAGAGACCCCTGCCTGGTGAATTGGTGATGTTACTCATTACTAGAGGGGGGAGCACCTGGCAGTGATTTTATCAAAGTCAAAAACCAAATCAACATATACAAATGAAATATTATAGTCAAATTAAGACCACTTTACCAATCACACAGAGACATTTAAAATTATATCAAACATGAATACAGTGCTATAGCATACATCATATTAAAACCTTGAGCATTTTATGTGGAATGTGCTTTGATGGAGAAAGGTAGCTTAAAGGTCAAGAAGGGGCTTGAGGTGAAATGAGAAGGGGGAACTTTCTCGCATTACCCCTGGTGAGGTGTAGCCCTGTGTCTTCAGCCTACGTTTGGATTGTCAAAAGTAATTTGAATAGAACAGTTGAACAGCTGGTTTCTTTATCTTCTTTCTCAGACCCGAAAGTTTGTTGTTTTAGCGCCTGATAGTTCTCGTGGTCTCACCTTCTAGAATTGTCAGTACAATTCTCAGGGTTTGATATGATGGAAAGACTTATCCATCCTTACAGTCTTGAAATTGGAAGCGAAAAAGGTGGCTTGGCATCTCTGGGTTGGAAGAGAGTCCTTAGTCATTAGTCATCATCTATATACCATTCTATAGGGCTTTTATGTAGACCACAGGTGTCAAATCCAGTTCCTGGAGGGCCGCAGCTCTGCACAGTTTAGCTCCAACCCTCCAGTAACAGGATTTGTTATGTATTTGTTACCTGTGATGTAGACTGTGCCGAAGCAATTATACAGTATATACTGTAGATCAGGGGTACCCATATTTAGTCCTGGAGGGCAGATGTCCTATAGAATTTAGCTCCAACTTGCTTCAACACAGCTGCCTGAAGCTTCCTAGTATACCTAGTAAAAGCTTGATTAACTGGTTCAGGTGTGTCTAATGGTGGTTGGAGCTAAATTCTGCAGGAGACTGGCCCTCCAGGACCGAGTTTGGGCACCCCTGCTGTGGATGAAGAGAAAACATTAATACGCCACAACAATATTTCAGATTGTTGAACACATTAAGCATATCAGGCAGGCAGCAGAGTGGTGGTAGAATGCTAGAAACAATAATGCTAGAGTAGTTCTAAAACAAATGAAACCAATTCAGTAGAGCATAATATGAATGTTACTGATAAAGGTCAATCCACTAAACATCAGCTCCACCAGCCCCAACCAAGCAAGCCAGAGGTAACAGTGGCAAGAAACCAAAACTCCACCAAATAATGGAAGTGGAGAACAAGCTTTGGGAGAAACAAGGCTCAGTCAGGAGAGCAGTTCTGTTCTGGCCAAACAGAAAAGAGGCAGGTAGAGGAGTACAAGTATCCTGAGGTTTTGTTCATGAATGAGGGAAGAATGAAAGTGAACAGATGGATCGATGTAGTGACAGCAGCAATGATGTACCACCCTGCTTTGGTGAAGCAGGAGCTGAGTCGAAATGCAAATTTCTTGATATACCAGTTAATCCACATTCCTACTCTCACCTATGGTCATAAGATTTGGGTCATTTCCGAAAGTACAAGATCTCAGATAAGTGGTCAAAATGAGTTTCCTTTGCAGGATAAGAGGGCGCACCCTTAAATATAGGGTCAGGAGCTCTGTTACCCGGGAGGAGCTAGGAGTAGAGCCCCTGCTCCTCCACATTGAGAGCTCAAGTATCTGTTTTGGATGCCTTCGAGATGTCTAGACAGTGTTCCTGGTTTGTAGAAGATTTAGGACATGTTGGAGGGAACATGTCTCTCGACTTGCCTGGGAATGCCTTGCCTTCCCCTGGAGGACCTGGATGAAGTGTCTGGGGATTGGGAAGTGCTGAGACTGCTTGATGTGATGGAATTAATAGACAAACCAGTGGAATGACCACATTGTAAACATCTGAAATGTTGTTTTAGCCATTCTAAAGTTCATTAGCCAATGACCGTCATCAAAGTGTTTCAGTATTATTACCTACAAAACTCTTGAGCGGCTATGCACCCAAAGAGCGGACTTAAGCCTCCAAAAGGTACCGCACCTTTATTGCAATTTGAGAAGCAAATAATTTACTATATAAAAAGCTCACAGCAAAGTCCATCTTTCTTTTTGATATTTGGTGAGAATTTAACCAAGGAAGTGAAGTTTTTTTTGACACATTTATTGGAAATGATTCTTTATTCACAATTGTTTTTGTGATATTTCAGTTTTGCTCATGAATCTAATACACATCTTTGGACGGAAACAAAGCTATTTATACTTTCTATGATGCTCCACCACATCGAGAGAAGTCAGCTGAGGTGGCTCGGGGTATTTGTTTCAGATGTCTCCTGGATGCCTACCTAGGGAGGTGTTCCAGGCGGGAGGAGGCCTCGGGGAAGACCCAGGACACGCTGGAGGGACTATGTCTCTCGACTGGCCTGGGAACGAAAAAAAGAGTAAATGTAAAAGTTCCAGGTGCCACGGTGGCGAAGTGGATAGCACAATCGCCTCACAGCAAGAAGGTCGCTAGTTCGAGCCTTGGCTGGGTCAATTGGCATTTCTGTGTGGAGTTGCATGTTCTCCCCGTGTTCGCGTGGGTTTCCTCTAGGTGCTCCTGTTTTCTCAATAAGTCCAAAGACATGTGGTATAGATAAATTGGGTAAGCTAAATTGTCGTAGTGTATGTGTTTAAATGAGGGCGTATGGATGTTTCCCAGTAATATGTTGCAGCTGGAAGGGCATCCGCTGCATAAAACATATGCTGGATAAGTTGGAGGTCTATTCCACTGTGGCGACCCCAAAGTAATAAAGGGACTAAGGTGAAAAGAAAATGAATGAATAAATGAATGAATGAAAAAGATTCAGCCTGAATTTCACCAAAGTGTCCCCATAATAAGAGTAGGTTAGAAATAAGGCAATGCTTCCATTTGCAGGATTATAAAACTCCAAGACAACGTTGGGAAGCAGTCAATTTTCATTGCTATCATTTACTACCACATATGTTTCTGCATGTCTCTTGTGCTGACAGAGGCATTGACACAACGTTGACTATTTTGATATCAATCTACATGTGATGGAGAGAATCAGCATGTCTGAATCCAGTATCCCTGATGACTGAGGCTGGGTTTAGTGTTACACAGTGAAGGAGAAAACAAAAAGTAATTAAATTTGACAGAGCCATTTCACAGTAGGCAGGAAGCCAAACATTCTAGGATGATACATTTACCAGCAGAGTCATCTTCACATTGCACCCTAAAGCTGTTTTCGAAAAACAGAGAGCTGTGAATACGATATTATCCCTTGCATAATAAGTAGAAGCACAGAGGCATAAATAAGTGGCTTGTCGATTCCTTGGTTAGTCAATTTTATGGTGTATCAAAGCCAAAATATGTATTACATTTATTTGTACCACTAGATTTTAGAGCCAACGTATTTTAAATGTATTTTTTTAGTATAGCTTTCAATTTATTGTTATAATTTTTTATGATTAAGGTCCATCTTGTTTTAAAATCATTCATATGAGTGCATGTGGTTTGGATATTCCATACAAATCTTTACAGAAATATTAAATTGTCTGTATAAACATAACTATGTTTTTGCATTTAATTACGCATAAATTATATATACAATGAAAATAATATGCTTGTGACCCTACACAGGACCACCAGAAAGGATACATTTCTAATTCCTCTACAGCATTTTGCACACACAGCTGTGATCATCTCAATGACTTGAGTAATGAATGAACTTTAGTAATATCATGTTTTATTTATACAATGCCTTAAACAGAAGATGGTAAATGCAGTAAAAGCAGCTCATAACTTAAATGACCGTCAATATTAAAGACATACAGAGAGTATTTCTAGAAGTCCAGATGCATACATTCCACCACTGCAGCATCAAGGCAGGAAAAAAACACATCCCACGTCCAAAGCTGAGTGTCGCATTCTGCTAAATGCTGTGGAACGTACAAATAATGTTGGAATACCTAATTAATATAGAAGCCTGAGCTTGTGTGTGCTTTGGTCAGCTGCATCCAACTACATCTCTAAACTCTAAAATCTGGGGGAGATTCTAGATAGGGCCATCAGAAGGTGACATATTGACCCACAAACAAACATTTCTGCAAAGCTGTATTTTTAATATGACCTATGATTTTCTACATGTATATGTTAAAAAAAACTAAATATGTTTTAAAATGAAATGTTCAACATTTATTTATTCATTCATTTTCATAAAGCTTAGTCCATTATTTATCAGGGGTCACCACAGTGGAATGAACAGCCAACTATTCCAGCATGTTTTACACAACGGATGCCCGGAATTTTTTTTTTACATGTTAACATATATTAAAGTAAATAATTTTAAGTTACTAAGACAAAGGATAATAAAAAATAATAACTAAATAAAAATGATAAAAAAATAGCAATGAGAAAATGCTTAATGCAGAAAAAAGAATATATAGGCTACATAATCCCACGTGCTTGTGGTTTTTCAAGATTTTGGATTTTTTCCCCTACTTGCTCAACCAAAATCTTTATTACCCCACAACTAAAAAAGTTATTTATTACCCCACAACTATAAATAGGTATTAGTCTAAAAAGTTTTCCAAGTTTGATGATACAGAAATTAAATAGACCAATCAAATTTACAATTGCACTGCACAGTCTTCCAATCCAGGCTTATTCTGAAAACATACCACTATATACATTTCTGGAGAGCGCCAAATATGTCCCAGGAGCTAATTTTTTGCAGTTTTGTTTTCGCGAATGCACCAGAGGCCAGAGAATTTATTTGTAGTAATTTAAAAATAAATTGTAAAAAAAATCATACAATGTGATTTCTGCATTTTTATTTTTAGATTCTGTCTCTTACAGTGGAATTGCACCTATACAGAAAATTCTAGACCCCTCCATGATTTCTAAGTAGGAG
>CAIGQZ010015273.1:1328683-1345132 GCA_903798205.1 Danio tinwini
CCCCCCCCCCCCCCCCCCCCAAAAGGATGTCTTAACCCATATTGCTGCTCTGTTGTTAGTAGATTACATGTTTCTGACTATCATCAGCTATGCTTGATTACGCCCTAATTTGCCCTGGTTTATTTTTTAAGCTTTATGCTTCTGCAAGTTGTCAGTTCAACATTCTGTTTCCATGAGCACTTTTATAATACAACATTATTGCACTATTTTGCTCTGTTTAGTCTATCTGGTATTAAATCCATTCACACGGTATGCATTTGATGCATTCTGTTGTGTTATTTCCTGATTGTTTTCTTAAGTAAAGATGCATTTGCACCTTTCGCACACCCTTTGGTTTAATGTAGCTGTCAAAATGTCATTTTAAACATTCCTGGTCAACAGAATTATAGAACTGGACTGATTCTATTAGGTTTAAACAGCTGGATATTTTCAGTTGTAAATGTTATTAATAATAGGATGCATTTAACACAACAATCACCCTCAATCATTATATCAAATTTATGGATCTTATTATGTTCTCACTACAACTAAAACAGTACGTGCACAAAAAGCGGTGAATCCAGATATTTATTATGTAATTAAATGGATAACACAAATGTTGACGTCGTAAAGCATTTATTATATTGTAATACTATTAAGACTATTAAGGACTACAGTACAACTTTCACAGTACACCAGTGTCAGGTTTAGGTATGTGTTCTAGCTTTATAATAAATTAAATACTGACAGTAATGTAGTATATCCCATGTTGCAACCATGATATGTCAACAACATTATCCAATTCCTAAGAAAACTATTAGAATTTTTTGATAATTTTATTAAATTTTTTTGCCTGAAGCAGCTAATTATCTATTGCATTATTATCTAGCTAAACTAAAATGGTAAAACTAAATGACTACTACATGACCTCCATGCGTTTTGTGAAAGAACCACTGTCGGATGTCAAAACCATCAGATTTTCCTAAATTCAAGATTGAAAGATTCAAGATTTAAAGTGATTACTGTCATATGCAGGGGCGGACTTAGTGATTTGGGAGCCCTAAGCAATTTCAGGTATGGGTCTCTTTCTCCGTAGATTTTTTTTCTCAGTAGATGTGTTTTTATGTAAATAAACTGCATGTTAAAAATATATTTTAAATGGAAGCTTTATCTTCTTAATGTAAAATTAAATAGCCATTTTTGTGATTAGACTTCGTATTCCCCGTTGTATAGACATTTTTGTATTGTATTTATATTGTGATAATATTTGCATGTGCAGTATGAAAGGAATGTTCCACTATTCATGAGGGTCCCCGGTTTTGAAAAGAAGTAACAGCATTAAAATCTTGGTTATACAGTGGACATGTTTTACAACATATGATAGAAATTGTATAAAAGAGCTACATAATTAATATAGGCTTTTTGGCATTGGTCAGGGCCCCCTAATTCCCTGGGGCCCTAAACGACTGCTTACCCCGCTTATTGGTTATGTCCGCCCCTGGTCATATGCACAGTGAGGAACAGGTTCTCTGTACATTATTTTTACTTTGCTGTCCACACTAAATGCCAATACAGTTTAATGTTATTGTAAGATTGTACTTATTTAACAAAAATAGGCGTGCGAAAAAGTAAACAGTTCATCAAGATGTGATTTGTGCTTTGTATGGTAGTACATAATATACCTTATACAAAATACTAATAATTACATTTATTATCTAGCACTTTTCTGGACACTCAAAGCTCTTTTTTACACATTTTTGGTTGGAATCTTCTTATTCACCCCCAGTGTGTCTCCAGCATCCACCTGGATGACACGACAGCAGCCATTTTGCACCAGACCACACACCAGCTCATTGGTGAAGAGGAGACAGAGTGATAAAGCCAGTTATGATATGGGGATGGTTAGGAGGCCATGATGGACATGATTAAACCCCTACTCTTTTTCAAAGGACATCCTGGCATTTTTAACAACCACAGAGAGTCAGGACGCTCAAAGATGGTACTCACTGAGCAGTATAGAGTCCCCATCAATATACTGGGGCGTAAGTACCCACACAGACCGCAGGTTGAGTGCCCTCTACTGACTCACTACTCACTAACACCAGTTCCAGCAGCAACCTAGCTTTCCCATGTGGTCTCCCATCCAGGTACTGACCAAGCGCAGCCCTGCTTAGCTTCAGTGGGCGGCCACGTGAGAGTAGCAGAAAGGTAGCTTGTGTTGCGATTTTAAAATAGTTAGAATTACATAATGTAAATATGTGTAATTATATTAAAGGGGTGGTCCACTACGATATTTTTTAACTTTAGTTGATGTGTAATGTAGCTGTGTGAACATAAACAACAACTCTGAATGTAATTAGCTCAAAATTCAATGGAAAGTGAGACATTGGCTATTACTGAGTTAGCTTAGCAAAACCTGCAGCGAACAAATAATACATCCTGGTTAATGATGTCATAAAACCAGTGAAGGGGCGTGGCCAGATGTGCTGTAATGTTATAGCAGGACATGGAGCCGATCTGTGAATCTCAGCTCATTATGTTGGCTGACCAATCAGAGCCTCTTGAGGGTGGGCTTTTGGAGGAACTAGGAAATATCACAGTCATTTTCATGTTAGCTGAGTAGCAGTATATATTTAAAGTAATATATATATATATATAGAAAGTGAGACATTGGCTAAAAAAAAAAAAAATATATATATATATAATATAAGAAAAATAACATGCTTTTTGACAAATAAAGCAAAGTACACATTGCTTTGCATCTTATAAACACAACCAAGCCTTAAAAATACACTCTGGACACCCAAAATGAATAAATAAAGTATTCAATGATCAGTATTAAAACAAAAAACATGCAGAATATAAAATCCAACATACATCAAAAATGTTGTTAAAACAATAGATGTAGCTAAGCTCAAACACACCTACTGCAAGCACATGCCTGTTGAAATAATGATGCAGAGGTTGACAGACATGCTAAACTAAGGTGCCCTTCCTCATGCACTCATTTACATTGCTTCCTATGCAGCCAATACAGGCAGAAAATAAAAAAGACAAGTGCACACTTGCCAAAGAAGAGAACTGCCAATTTCTTGCTAGAAGCTAGCAGAGGTTGCTGCAAAACATAAATGTGTTTCAATCATGTTACACTTTCTGTTGAGATAATACACAATAAATGTATTTAATAGGGAATCCTGCACTATGAAATCTTCAATGCTCAGCAGTGCAGATTTGTTGCATATGATTACATACTAGTGGCTGAAATAAAAGCATGAATAAAAGATTAAAAGGCTCTGTCCAACAACAAACCACCAGTATCACAGAGCTGCTCCGTAAACGCAGCAGTGCAGGTATATATGTGGTATAATTGGCTTCACATTGACCTTAACGTGCTTGTAATTCTGTGTCTTAATAGCATAAAACACTTTGTTTAACCTTGCTGTGTCAATGACACAAAAGCATGCAGTATCAGTAATTTACCACCGCCCATATTCCCCTGAAACCTGCTTTTCAAAAGAAACTTTCTAGCAACTATGAATAAATCAATACTAACATTTTGGATGCGTTTCTGACACCTTGGCGAAAAAATCTATATGAATAAACAGCCATGATGAAATTAAACCAGAGCTTACACCTTGGAATGCTTAAATGTTAAATGGGCTTTTTGTCCTAATCATCCACGACAGCATCGTGCAAAATTTCAATTTTTTTCATAGTAGAAACAAACTACTATGACAGTCCTCACCTCAGCTGCTGATTATGTGCTTTATTCAGGGTTAAAGGCTGCCAATGTGAGTTTGAATACCATTTTACATGACATTCATTGCCATACTAAAAAGAGGAAGCAGATCATTTATCTCAGATCTTCAAAATAAAATAACATATTGTTTGAAAATTAAGGTAAGAACTGTGACTAAGTGCAAACCAACAAATATTATGTCACTCAGCATGTACATATAATAATGTTAAGGAGGCTTATAATCAGGGCTTTACATTAACACCCACCAACCCGCCAAATGCGGATAGATTTCAGCTGTGGCAGGTTAGATAACCACTCTCACTAGCCACTTTGGCTGGTTGAAGATCATTTTTAATTAATAGTCATCTTAACAGTAGGGTTCGACAATAAGAATGGCCCAATATGCGTGCAAATGTCATCTTGGAATGGAGAAGCAGCATGACCAAAAAAAAATTGCGTTCGCATGAGCAAAAGAAAGCATGTGAAAAGCGAATGAGATGATGAACACTCGTCGCACAGGTGATGTGATGCGTGAGACTGTTTAAAAAGTGTGCGCACTCCCGTTTCCTGGCGCGAAGCAACCGGTTTTGTTTTAACTATTCTTTGAACAGAACAGATTATGAGCCTGACATTATGTGCACGTGATCATCTTTCCATTATCACACGTTATGTTTTTCACCTGCTTTTTTTTTTGCTTACAGTTATTTGTGTTAATATGGTTTAATTATCATTGTTACAATAATATTGCTTTAATAGGAGATTAACTCTACATGTATGTGTAGTTAACTAGTGATCTGAGAGACCATCAGCAATTGATTTAGATAAACACATAGAAGAATTATGCACAAATATATACAGTTTCTGATTAATTACATTTTGTCTTGTTACAATAGCATGGATTAGCCTCATTTTAGTTTAAAGTAAACATATAAAAATTAAGTAAATGAATAAATTTTTTAAATAAAGGTGATTTGATCATGCTATTTGGATGCATTAAAGTTGCAGTAGGTAATCTGCAAAAATGCTATTGGTTAGCTTTGAAAACACAGTCCCTCCCCTGCCAACGCCACTCCACCTGAAATCACAAACGCGCACCGTAAAGATGATACTAGTCAATCCACTAGATTTAATTCGCCAGTTAGAAAACTTTATAGTACTTTATAATACTACAATTCCGAACGAAAAACTGCTTTATATCTAGAATGTTTTCAGTTATGTAGCAAACTAGTCATAATGTGCAATATTTTTTATGTATGCAAGGATCACTGGTCTCACTCTCACGTGCATTGTCCTAAAGCAACTATGGTGCTTGGCCAGTGTTGTGCAGGACTAAATTATACTTACATGCTATTTCAGACCAAATATTCAAAGTAGCATGGTAAACAATATAGGGACCGCATCACAGGTTGTTAAAAAATGAACCAATGTGATGTGAAAATAAAACCAACTTCACCCCAGTAAAACAGGCTAGGCGGAATAGCGCTATTTACTTATGTTTTGTTATTAAACTAAATAAAAATCGACATAATCTATGTTGTAAACGGTAAACAGTAACAATACCTGAAATTGAAAATAGTCACATCAATCTTTCGCCGGAAGATTTTAGTGGCTGAACAACACTTCCATGCATATAACCAGTGGTGTAAAGTAATTACAAATACTAAAATTACTGTAATTGAGTCGTTTTACTCAGAAATTTTCATTTACTAAGTAGTTTTAAAAATGTTTACTTTTACTTTCTCTTGAGTACATTTTTAGTGCTGTATGGGTACTTTTACTCCACTACTTTCCTTCAACCTGCAGTCACTACTTTACTTTTTCTTGTCGATGGGGATTAGAAAAGTCAGTCCTGCGAGTCCAATCAAATTGCACATAGAAAGTAAATTGCATCATACTGAACTACATTAAGACAAGCAGCAAACTGTTTGGAAGCATTAAAAGTGTCCAAGAAGATACTTTTCACCAGGGGTGCCCAAACTCGGTCCTGGAGGGCCAATGTCCTGCAGAGTTTAGCTCTATCTTGCTTCAATACACTTGCCAGACGCTTTGTAGAATACCTGGAAAAAACCTTGATTAGTTGGTTTTGGTTTGTTTAATTGTGAATGGAGCTAAAACCTGCAGGACACTTGCCCTCCAGGATCGAGTTTGGGCACCCCTGCTTTACATACAATGATCCAGAGACTGTTTAGAATGCATGTCACTGATGAGAAGATGGCAGATGTTGACTGTATAATGACTGAAATGGCCTTAAACAAGAACTAAATGCACTACCGAATGTTACAGTAATACCAGTGGTGGAAAGAGTACTGAAAAATCATACTCATGTAAAAGTACCATTAATTGCCCAAAAAAGTAGAGTAAACATACCTTTTGTAAATATAACTCAAATTATGAGTAAAAAGTAGCCCTTTTAAAAGTACTCAGGAGTAGTGAGTAGTG
Organism: Danio tinwini; assembly: GCA_903798205.1. Taxonomy (NCBI): domain Eukaryota; kingdom Metazoa; phylum Chordata; class Actinopteri; order Cypriniformes; family Danionidae; genus Danio; species Danio tinwini. The sequence continues at coordinate 1,334,841 of CAIGQZ010015273.1, forward strand.
AGTATCACACTGTGAAAAAATGATGCGTTTGCATGCAGTTTGTGTAGGGATGTGTAAACGAAACTTTTTTTAGTGGATTCAGTTATCTTCCTATATTCATTCCTTCCTTCCTTCTTTTGTTCGTTTTTTCGTTTGGTGCATTTATAAAGCGTCCATGTCTTGAGGTTGCTCAGTATGATGCGATTTACTTTCTATGTGCGATTTAATTGAACAGGAATCGAAGAACTGATTTTTCTAATTTAGCCAATCACCATATACAAGAAAGAAATAAAGTAGTGACTGCAGGTAGAAGGCAAGTAGTGGAGTAAAAGTACAGATACTCCACTAAAAATGTACTCAAGGGAAAGTAAAATTACACATTTTTAAAACTACTTAGTAAATTACAATTCCAGAGGAAAACCCACTTAATTACAGTAATTTAAGTATTTGTAATTAATTACAATACACACACACACACACACACACACAAATTACATGTAAATGCATTAACCTTTCCCAGCGTAATACTCACCACTCACTACTCTTGAGTACTTTTAAAAGGGCTACTTTTTACTCATACTTTGTGTAATATTTACAACATATACTTTAACTCTACTTGGACTACATTTTTGGGCAAGTAATGGTACTTTTACTTGAGTGTGATTTTTCAGTACTCTTTCCACCACTGCATATAACCCATTCGTAAAACAACAAAATCTACATAGGCTTTGCATGACCTGTCTAAAAGAAATATTTCAGGTGTTATCCTTCCTCCAGCGTGCAAAAGTGACTGCAATATTGATTAAGGATTTTAAAAAGTTTTGATTCATCATTTGTTTTTACTGCTGTCACTCTCTCTCGTGTGCATGAGAACGCATGTGCAAAGGGCAGATCAGTCTGCGTGAACAGGGATGCGCAGATGTACAAATCTACATTTGTTGACAGAGAGTTTGGGCTACTTACAGTATCAGAATTTTTAGAGAATTATTGGTTCAACAATTTTTAATTAGATGAACATTTTTTTAGTCTTATGCCTTACCCAGAATATAAAAATACATATAAATACATTTAGATCATTTACTTCAATCATTACTATTGAAAAGTAAAGGGACTTTCAATCAGCACAACAAAAAATCCTTCTGGAGACAATCACCTACTGCATCTTTAAGATATGTGTACTGCATCTTTACAGTTTTTCTTGATTGCTTTGATGAAGCCGTCAACTGAAACTCCACATTTTCAAAACAGTTAACACACAGGCCTAAACAGCCACGCTCATGGTCAAAATGACACGTTTTGCTTGCAAAAGGCTCTAACTGTGTCAAAACATTTAAAATATGCAACAAAAGCTAATTTTACCTTTAAACAACACAACTTGCAAACAAGTATATGAGCTCTTTTAATCAATCACTACACAATGGAAAATAAAATACAGAACTCAGTGTGAATCAGTGCACCATTGCTTGTCATTGTAACCTATTGCCCATGCCGTTTGTTGTCTTTCTGTTTGGACTGTCAAATTTGCCTTTTTTCGCAAATAATTTAACCCAGAATAAGAAATGCTTTGATTAAATTTATATTGAATTCATGACATTTTTTTCAAACTAAGGCTGAAAACTAAAATACTGTTAAAAAACAAAACAGACATAAATAATAAAATACTGTAAATATTAGAGAAAAGACATGTCAACCAAAATACAGTCAAGTCTATTAAAGTAGAAGACATATTGACCTCTTTCATCCATGCTGACAAAGAACAGCACAGACCGGCCACCTTTTTTATAAGGTTTGCAGACTAATTGAAGATTTTTGTGTAGGAGTGTCAAACCAGCGCTTCAGTGATTTCATACTAATCTCGATAGTTTCTAATAGTTAGGAATAGATGGTTTCTGTTTGGTGACCATAGCTAAAACAATAAAGTTTGCACTGCTTGAATGACATCTGTGTGAACTGTTTTACAAAATGGTTGGGAAAATGTGTCAACTCATTGAGAAAGGGTTTACACATTTGCAAGACCTGTATTCTGCTCTGCTGGGATAGTGATGATAAAATTGGGACTGGATCCTAGTTTCTTTAACCAGGTCAAAGCAAACAAGAAAAACTGTAAATCAATCTCCAAGTTATCTATTTCAGAGTATGAGTTATTCAGACTGTAATTTAGAAGAGACATCTAAAACTACAGACACATTACGAAGGAGCAAGACAACAAACAAGTCTGAACTGACAAACGTGGTTCACTCACTGTAACTATAACATATATTGTCTAAAATTCTATGAATTTCACGTAAAACTGCTCCTTTAATTTAAAACAGAAAAGCAAACACAGAGAAACAACAGGTTAAACAAACTCAAACACTAGAGACTCTAATAGCAAGCAGACTAAAGTCAGCACAATTCACCCCATTCAACCCAAATACCACGGGAGGATGTTAACTGACATTACCTCATATGACCAGACGCACTGGGTTCCTCCAAAACGCCTGACGCAGCGTCCTATCTCCACATCTTCATGAGTAGTGTACATTTCCTTGAGACAGGACCCGATGTGTGGCACCATCCTGCGGAGAACTTCCCGGCTGAAGATCATTCCAGGACCACCCATACAGAAGTTCTCTCCGGGCTCCAAGGCTAATTTACCCAACTCCTCTGTGGTACCAAGACCTGTCTGACCCAGATATAGCGGCTTACTACTGTTCAGAGATCGAAGGAATGACTCCAACTTCTCACCTGGGGGATGAAGGGTCATAAGAGAAAATTATTAGGTTAAAAAAAACTACAATTGTCTTACGTTGCTCTATCAACTGTGTATAAACAATTACTGCCGACTAATATTCTTAGACATGATATTAAAGGGATTGTTCATCCAAAAGTTAAAACTTTGTCATTATTTCTTCACTCTTGACTTGTTTCAAACCAGTTTGAAGGATTCTTTTTTCTACTGAACACAAAAGAAGATATTTTGAAGCAGGTCTGCCAGTGGCACTTAATACCTATGGTCTGTTCTACATTTGTTTATAAGTACATTCAGTATATTATATCAGTATTTACTCAAAAGTGAAAATCCCGCCATCATTTACTCACCCTTGACATCAAAACTAGTTTGAGTTTTTTTTTTTTATTATTTGTTTGAACACAAAAGAAAATATTCTGAAGAATTTTGAAAACCTGTAAACATTGTCTTCCATAGTAGAAAAATTAAATGTCAAAATCAAAGAGTCTCGATCCAGATCTGTTTTTACATTACTGTGACGATTGGGTTTAGGATTGGGGGTAGACGTTAATGAAATACAATTAATAGCAAATTTTATAGATAATATAAATAATTCTCGTTAACTTTCGGCCACAGTTGTATGTGATCAACAGCTGATTAACCATGTGGATGGATGATAACAGCCTTCTGAGCCTACCAGTAGGCACAGAAGGCCCCTACTGGCCCATATCTTTCAGCTGATAACCACTTATATCACTTATATCACTTATATCGCCCATTCAATCAAGTGATAACATTCAAATCGGCTGAAACGGCTGTTATTATTAATTTTGCGACCTTAGACACTTCTATTCTTAATAATATAATACATTTGTTATATAAATCATAATTTAAGATAAAAAATCTAAAATGTCAGTCAGACAATTACAGTAATAAACATTTGAGGGAAGTTCAACTATCCTAAAAAAAATCGTTTAACTTATTGTCAAGTTCTAAAGTTGCTGGTTTTAATTTGCCAAACTATTCATCAAAATATTCATCAACGCAACAATGTCTTGTTTCATCTTTCCCATCAAGTTCCTATTCAGTTATTCACCTCTGATGTAGACATCATCATCAGCCCTCATAAACCACTCATATTTATCCAGATAATGGTCGTGCATGTACTTCAGCATCATGAAAGACTTCTTCTGAGGGGGGTAGGAATCATCCACCCCAGTCAGCGAGATGACGGGCACTGGGATTGGCAAGGGCACCTTTTCAGACCCCTCACTGGAGAAGAACTCCACTCGGCCGGGGATACTGGGGGTCCACGTCCTGTAGGCAGCCACGGCCCTGGAGGCCAGGTACTTTTGGGCTGTCATGACCCCCACATACAGAAAGCTGTTAGCTGAAGGTATAGGTCCCGATCCATCACTACTGTTCCCTGTCCTGTACAGCTCCTCTTCACCTTCATCACTGCCTTCCTGGCTGGAGAAGAGCGGCTGCAGCTGCTTGCGTCTGCCATTGGTGGATGAGGTACTGTGGGCGGTGTCTGAAACTTTAGCCTGAGCCCTGGCATTACTGTAGTATGTACAAACTGAAGACCTTCTGTTCTTCACACTGGTCTCTACCACTCTGGGGACAACCAGCCACGACGCGGCTGTGAAGCCCAGAAAAACTCCTACGATGACGCTCACCAGCGGTCTTCTGGACCTAAGGGCCATCGCACAGTCAATACAGCAGAATAGTCATACACAACAATCTCCTCAAACTGATATGGGCATACTGGAGTGAAATGACCGACTGTGATTATCTAATATCTGCAAAGTGCGTTCGCGTGCAAGTCGCGCGACCCGAAGGTGAGTGTTGTCCCGTTATACGCGAGGTAAACATCTTTCAAATGTATCGATCACAATGTTTATGGGTTAAAATCCATCCAAACGTGGTCAATTCTCTCTTGTTCGACGCGGAAGAGTTTCTTATAATTATTTCGGTCGCTGCCAACGGCGCATATATTTCACAATACGCGTCATACTGTAACGTTTACAAAGTTGACGCTTCGTTTTCCACGCAATGAACGCTCGCGTTGTGCCATACTCCGCTGAAGACACAGTTTCTTCACCTCACTGTAAAAATATACTCCATTCACAGAAGCAGTCTGCTCATTAAGCTGCTTCAGTCTCCACAGACTCGCCATTTTCCTCACAGTTTGACGCGAGGAAACGGAACTTTTCCTTCTCGTCTCTGAAGCATTATAGTTTCTCCGGTTTGAGCCTCTGGGCGCACTGATGTAACGGGACAAACGCGCTCTGCCTCGTCTAGTCGCGGGGCGGAGCAAAGCAGCTGCTCTTCCCAAACTGACGTATGCAGGGAAATCCAAAGAAGGTACTGAATTCAGTGCTCTGGGTTGTTTGTTTTTTTTTGGAATTTTTTTAAGCATGTTGTTAAACAAGGTGTCTTAAAAAAAGCCATTAGCCGTTGTACTTAGGAAATCAAAGACAAATTAAAACGTTTTAAAGGAATAGTTCACCCAAAAATGAAAATTTACTCATTATTTACTCTCCCTCAAGTAGTTCCAAACCTATATATGTTTCTTTATTTTGTTGACGACAAAACAAAATATTTCGAAGAAAGCCGAAAACGTGTAACCACTGACCTCCATCGCAGGGAAAACAAACACTATGGAATGTTTTTTTTTTTTTTATCTTTCTTCAAAATATCTTCTTTTGTTTTCAACAGAATAAAGAAACACAAGCAGGTTTGGAAAAAGTAAATGATAAATTTAAAAGTTTGGGTGAATTCCCTTTAAGTGGTGTTTTAATATTATAATTTATTCATTTATTTATTTTCTTTTGCTTCTATCTGAAAAACACTACCAAATCAAAGCTAAATTGAATTTATTGAATGGCTTTTCACCTTGAGATAATCCATGTCATGTTGAGGGGATTCCAATAATGGCACAAACATAAATCAATACAAAGTTTACAACACATCAAAAACAAAAACAACATGCAAACAAGCAGTTCAGTAATTTACTTAAACTACCACCCATAGTCTACAGCTTGCATATATTAAACAAACAAAAGCATGTGCATAAGAGAAAACATACAATTTAGTGTAAAAATATTTTATTAAATATTATTTAGTGTTTAAAATATTAAACACTGTAATTTTTGAAAACTAAAATGAAAAAAAAAAAATTCCCAGAGATGGGTTGTGGCTGGAAGGGCATCCGCTGCGTAAAACATATACTGGATAAGTTGGCGGTTCATTCCGCTGTGGCGACCCCAGATTAATAAAGGGACTAAGCCGAAAAGAAAATGAATGAATGAATGAAAATGAAAAAATATGAGCAAGATATTTTCAAGTGAGAAAACAAATCAGGTCTAAAGAGACCAAAAAATGTAATTAATTTAGAAAAAGAGAAATTGTATTTGCTTTATTTTGAAATTAAATAAAAAATGTCACGGTTCTTTCTTTGAACTCTCCTTGAACACAAAATGATAACAATAGGAATAATATTAATCATATTATTATTGAATGTCTAGGCGACGCGGTGGCACAGTGGGTAGCACATTCGCCTCATTGCAAGAAGGTCGCTGGTTCGAGCCTTGGGTGGGTCAGTTTGCGTTTTTGTGTGGAGTTTGCATGTTCGCGTGGGTTTCCTACGGGTGCTTCGGTTTCCCCCACAGTCCAAAGACATGTGGTACAGGTGAATTGGGTATGGTAAAATTGGCCATAGTGTATGAGTTATTATGAACTAATCATGAGTTATTGTATGCGCTAATCATGAACTAACTTTAACTATAACATGAGTCACAAGAGTTTATGGGCCTCTTTTAGAAAGGAGAAGTATTTTAACCCTGAAATGAGAGAAACTCTGGGTTTTCTGTTTCAAAATGGCAGGTTTGTCAAACTCAAGAAAGCAAGGTAAGTCAAGCCTGTTTCTGAAAGAGAGGTAACTTTAACTCAGAGTCAGGCACGTGCAGAGGTGGGGGCTTTGGATGCTTGAGCCCCTGCCCTTTTTTCTCCTGAAGAGAAAGTGTCCTTTTTTCCTGGGGATAATAATTATTTTTTAAAGATATAATAATCAAAAGATTTAGATATAATAATATAATATATGTATAAGTTAATGTGTGTTCTTTTAAGGACAGCTTTCCTTGTCAGACAATAAAAAACAAAATTTTAGGTATATCTTGGTTTTAAAAACAAATACCATGAAAGTCAATGGTTACAGGTTTCCTGCTTTCTTCAAAATATTATTTTGTGTGTTCGACAAAAGAAAAAAAAGTCAAATAGGTTTGGAACAAGTAAAAGTTGAGTAAATGGTGACAGAATTTCAGTTTTGAATGAACTATCCTTTTAAGGGTGAGTATATGGTGAATTCAGGATGAAATCTCCTTTATTATATTTTATTTATTAAAGTACAATTATTATTATTATTTAATAAAAAGTGACCTTTTTTTCACTTGAGCCCCTGCCCCTTAAAAGGTCTCTGCACGTCCCTGCTCATAGTCAGTTACCATGGTAACTTACTCTGTGAACCTAACCTGGTCAGGAGCAGGTTTTTTTCTCTAAACTCTGAGTTTCTGTCGGTCTCCTCCTCTTTTTTTAAAGACGAAGCGGTATTTCTCGCCTTAGCCTTACGTTTCCACCCACCTATTTTAATGCTCATTTTGGATATGCGCATAAAAACGATTGATGGAAACGTCATGATGCTCATAACTTTTTGAAAATATGCATAAAAAACATAATAACTGAGTAGGATAAACTTTTATTCGATAAAGATGCTCATAAACTGCAATGAAAACCCTTTTACTGAACAAATTCCAGTATGTGCATTAAAAAAAGGTTTGCTAAGAGATGAGGATGAAAATGTGTGTGAATAGACAAACCAGCAGGCTGAGCACATTGTAAAACATCTGAAATGTTGTTTTGGTCATTCTAAAATGCCTCAACCTTTCAGTATTAATGTATATTATTGATTACCTCCAGAGCGTCTGGAGCATGTCAAGTGCGTCTGTTCTCCGCGTTTCATGGCTTCAAACGCCACCACGTGTTCATTGTGTCAGTTGTCTTATGAGGTGCAAGTACTTTTAGCCTGTTAAATAAAGAAAAACGCAGCATCTTTAACCGCAGTTAATTCTGTTTGTACTGTTGATATTTGGCTCCAGTTAATCAGGAAGTGCCGATTTTGTTGTCTTTGATTCATTGGATGGAAACGCTGCTTTATTCGCAAATCTTTTATGCGTTATTCCAGTTTTGCACATAAATTTAATATATTTTTTTTGTCTGGAAACATAGCCATTGCTTATATTTCAGTCACACAAAGAACAAAGTCACGTACGAGAATGGCTTTTCCTTTTTTATGAATAATTAGCTATAAATTCACTGACCTTCGACATGTGCTGTAACTAATGGCATTATTATTCGTTCTAAAAAATATTTTTTAGTTCCGCTTACATTCTAAATGTCATATTAACCTCTATCACTTGATAATAGAGGCCCCACCAAACACTGGACGTTGGGCGGACGTGCAGATCACGTATATTTTGCGTCAGTCCGTCCGACGTGCAAATCAGGTCGGACTACGACCACTTTTGGACATTAATTCAGCGTTCAAACTTGACCCATTTTGGACGTAGACGGTTGATAGGATTTTTTTTCGCATTATTGTGTTTGAGTGAAAGTCCGATTTCCTTATTTAAGCCAGCACAAGGTCTAGCGCATACATTTTGTTAAGAAAAAAAAAATAATAATTATATATATATATGTATAAATGCAATTTGTGTTTTTTGCAAACTCTTCACTCAAATGTTAGAAAAGTAAAGACCAAAATAAAGATCAAAATAGTTAAAGTTAAAAACGCTTACTCAGATCACAGCAGCAGCAAATCAAACGAAAAACTAACAAATATATTGCCAACTCCCAAAAGATTTTTAGTTTACTATAGCCAAATGTAATAAAGAGGCAATGTCACTTATAATGGGTTTTGCATTAATGATGAACAAATGCAATTTATGCTGCTTTATCTTTTATGACAGATTTAAAGAGCACAATTTAGACAGTTCTTTTTAGATTGTGCATATAAAAAACGTTGAAATAATGCATGCATAGATCAAAATAAAACTATTGAACAAAATATCGAATTAATGGATTTTCCTAAGAAAATACAGTAGGCTATAGGGCCTCCACACACAAATATATGCAAAATGCAAAGCAGCATTCTTACCTGCATATTACTGATTGATGTTTACTGTCTATTATTTTGCTGAAAGAATAACTTAACATGTTTACTGCTAAATTATTTTAAGCCTGATATACAAGCTTAACAATTAGAGTAACAATTCCGTTTATAATGAGGTGATCCAAGGTTTTGTCATTTAGATCTGACTCTATGTCACTGATTGAAGAAGTGTACTACACACCTAACCATTTTTATATTTTAAAACAAATGAAACCTCCAATAAATAAGGCGAAAGTGACAATTGCTTAAATTACAAAAAAAAAAAAACTGATAAATCTAACCGAATCAAGTGAAAAAAAACATTACACTATACAAATGGTACAATTTATGGCACTTTATTACTAACTCTACACATATATAACCAACATTATATGTTGTTGCAAAAGAAAATGATTCACTAAATAAATAATCATATATTTTAAAGCATTGTTCACAACATTAGTCTCATAAAAAAATAAAGAGTTGTAGCAAAACAAAACATTTTGCAACTTGCGCACAATGCTGTCAAGGTATTAGTGTTTGTATTGTACAGATTGCACAGCCAAAGAAATCAGACACATGAACATGACTTATTTTAATGAAGCTTATAGAGAATATATTTGTTTGACCATCATTTTAAACAAAACAATTGCACACTGTGAACGTATTGTATTTACTCATCTGAATATAATAAATTGCTATTCAAATAGTTTTAAATGTAACAATTATAGTAATTACATGTATACCTTTTACAGTTTCTGTTTTCATAATTTCAAAATAGTATATTAAAATCTAAAAGATGTTAGCAAAAATAATATTTTAGTTAGGATTATTGTGCTCCATTTTCTGATGCTCTTCTCAATATTACACTGTAAAAAAAATATTTTCAATAACAGTAAAATGACTGTATATTTTATTGGATTTTTTCCGTACTACAACTTATTACGGGTATTTTTCCGTTTATATACATTTTCGAATTGCATAATAGGAAGGGGATTGCAGCTCAGACAGCATTTGATGGACACCAGGACGTAGTTCTTCCTCTGTTTTCCCCTGGCAAGTATGGTTAATAAAACATATCACAATATTTTAGTTAAAAGACTGCTTTATTACCTTTTTATCGTTATTTTTATCGGTAACCAAAATATAACCTTCCCAGAAAGTTCCCTGCAGGCTATTTTTGATGGTTATTTTATTACCTACAGAGAACCTTCCTAGAACGTTCCCTGTAGGTTATTTGTTAGTTTTATTTTCGTAACATAGGGAGAACCTTCTCAGAACGTTCTGTGTAGGTTATTTTCATGTTTTATTTTATAACCAAAAGAGAACCTTCCCAGAATGTTCCCTGTGTGTTATTTTCATATTTCATTTAATAACCAAAAGAGAACCTTCTCA
>CAIGQZ010015273.1:1345142-1358716 GCA_903798205.1 Danio tinwini
GTTATTTTCATATTTCATTTAATAACCAAAAGAGAACCTTCTCAGAACGTTCCCTGTAGGTTATTTGTTGGTTTTTTTCGTAACATAGAGAGAACCTTCTCAGAACGTTCTGTGTAGGTTATTTTCATGTTTTATTTTATTACCAAAAGAGAACTTTCCCAGAATGTTCCCTATGTGTTATTTATATAATTCATTTAATAACAAAAATAAAACCTTCCCCGAAACGTTCCATATAGTTTTTTTGTATGTTTTATTTTCATAACCTAGAGAGAATTTTTTATTTTTTTTTATAGTAACACAAGTGCACTTTTAAATCTATCAAAACTGATCAAAGTGTGTAAAAATGAGAACGTGTGTAAAAACTTTTTATAAACATCACACATTACATTACTTTTTTATTATACTTAAATATTTAAATTCGATGTAAAATTACGCAAAAAAAACTGTCTCTGTCTCACTGATGCAGGGGTGTTGCTTTTTAAAATATATGGTCATATTTGCTATAACTTAGCATGAGGACATCAAGTTCAGCTGGAGATAGAAATGCTGGTCTCTTTTTTTCAGATGTTGCCATGGTCACTCGTAATATCTGTGCTCCATTGATAATGTCTTTTTATAGTCACAGTGTGCATGCTTAACTCTGAGTTGGTCTACTCAAAGTTGATTGATCCAACTCAGATCAGCTATTCTGAAACCGAAAACTCTGAGTTTTTACCGAAATCTCTCGGTAAATCAACTCAGAGTTCAAGTTTAAACAGGCCACATGTGAATAACAACTACGTTAATTACTTGTAGTACATGCTTGTTTGCTAATTAATGTATTAATTACCACATTATTTTATGTTTAATTTAACCATCATGAACTCATGAGCTGTTAATATATATCATGACTTTACTTGGAGCACATCATCATTACCCCATTCTTAACTACTCATGAACTCCTTGTAAATGTCTGTCTAGTGTGTTTACACTGAATAACAAGGTAACACTTTAGTTTAGGTCACAATTCACAGTATTAACAAACTATTAGCTGTTTACTAAAAGTTAGTAAGGTAGAAGTTGGGTTTAGGTTTTGGGTAGGATTAGGAATAAGTAATTCTTAAGAATAAGATCCTACTTTATAACTACTAATAAACAGTTAATAACTTAATACTAGGCAGGTACTGTAATAAGCCGGTAATTATTAGCATGAATTGTGACCTGTTACAAATAACAATAGAAAAGTGTTCTGTCAACATCAATATGAACAGATTTAACACAGGAGTTCATAAGTAGTTAAGGATGAGTTAATAGTGATGTGCCCCTCCAAGTAGTCATGACATAATTATACATTAACAGCTCATGAGTTCATGTTGGCTACATTTAGCCTAAATTTAAATGTTAGTTAATACATTAATTAACATCATGTACTAACAAGTAATTAAGGTAGACGCTATTCACACATAAACTCATGTGACTCATGTTGTAGTTACAGTTAGTTCATGATTAGCGCATGCCTTAATTGATCATTAATTCATAATGATGTTTAGTTCACATATTAATACATCATTATCCTTGTACTTTTATTGTAAAGTGTTACAAACAAAACCTTTTTTTATTTTTTTATTCAAAGACCTTACAGTGCATTCAGGCTATACATTTTATTTGTACATTCCTTGGGATATATAACCCACAACCCATTGTATATATACAGTATGTAAAACCATATATAAAATGATGATAATAATAATAAAACAGTGGGTAAACTTGCTGCTTTTAAAGCTATTGGTTGACTTACAAGCTTAAAACTTTATTTAGAAAAATTGAAGAAACTGATTGCCTTAAAACTTCTAAGTAGTGTATTAATCTTAAGTGAGCATAACTTAAAACAGTTTGTATTTACAACTTCTTAATAAAGTAAACTTCAGTACCTTTGACTCAAAATAATTACAGTAGTTACGTTAACACTTATTTAGTGTTCACATTACTAGGAAAATATTAGGAAATCAATTTATCAAGTTTGCTGAGCTAAACCATTTAAGTAAAAACTAAAATCTATACCTTACTTACTTACTTGCTCCCAGGGCCATTTACTGTATATTGAAGTTGATATTTAGTAACATCTCATTTTTACGAGGTGGGTCGTTAGCCCAACGCTCAACCCCCAATCTAGAGGACCATGACATACACACATGAACTACGATTTAGCTTACCCAATTCACCTTTCGTGCATGTATTTGGACTGTGGGGGAAACCAGAGCACCTGGAGGAAACCCACAGAAACATGGGGGGAACGTGCAAACTCCTCACAGAAATGCCCAGTCAGGGCTCGAACCAGTGACCTTCCTGCTGCGAGGCAACAGCACTATCCACTGCACCACCGTGCCACCCTAAAAACCAATACCTACACCTTTAAATCATTTTATTGTATTATATAGCATCCACGTACTGCAAAAAAGCAATATAACATTTTATAACAAGTAATTTTCAACCAATTTTTAATGTCATAATAATAATGTAAATAATATTTATATAATTGTATTTATTTTCCCAGAGATGGGTTGTGGAAGGGCATCCGCTGCGTAAAAACGCGCTGGATAAGTTGGCAGTTCATTCCACTGTGGCGACCCTGAATTATAAAGCCACAAAACCGAAAAGAAAATGAGTGAATGAATAATTGTGTTTCTTTCTTATTATATAAATATTATATTATTTATTATTACTCTATAAATATGTATATAATATTATTTATAAAATTATCATAAAAATATTAATAAATATTATTAATATTAATGTATTATGATATGTTATATATTTATACATTTCTAACATTAAAGAATTAAAAAAGCTATGATTTATTATGCTTTTTGTCTGATTATGATTAAGTTTTAATTCTTCCACCTTTTCTCAGGTCCCTCATAACCATTCTCTACACTGTAAAACCCAACAGTCAACTTAAACAAAATGAGTGTAGTTAACTCAAAATTTGCTGAAAGTTAATTCTACTCATTTAAAAGGAGTGTTAAAGGTAATGAGGTAAATAAATACCTCATTATTTCAACTTGAATGGAGTAAGTTCACAGTACTCATAGATTAGTTTAACTGAAATGGTTTGTAGCAATTGGTTTCCTCAAACGGTTTGAGTTGTCTTAACTTATTGGGTTTTAGTACTCAGTTGGTTTGAGTTCTCTTCATTTATTGGGTTTTACTGTGCTCAAATTGCTTCTTTTACTCAAATGGATTAAGTTCCCAGTTACTCATTTGTATTAGTTTTTGAACTTAAATGGTTTGTTGCAATCGGTTTTCTCAAATGGTTTGAGTTACCTTCACTTTTTGGGTTTTACAGTTTATCATTACATACTTTTGACACATGACCACTCAAAAGTTGTAAATACATATTATTATAAGTCAGGATTTCTTGAATCTATTTAGTTTAACAACTTAATATGCTTAAAAGTTGTGATTACTTGTTTAAAAATTGTAAGGTGAATAAACTCATTCATAATAAGTTAACTGCACTTAATTTAATTAGTGAGAACAGCTATTGCTTTTTACAATGTAAAACATTAAAATGTATTATAGAAAAATTACACTGACCTATAATAATAATCATAATAATTCTATAATTCAACATCCAGTTATTTTTAACTAACTGCATCTCTGTTTAATGTTTAATGTTTATCACCTTTTTCTTTTCTCATATTTAATTTTGTGTTGTCACTTGTCACTTTATGTACACTGGAAGCTTCTGTTGCCAAAACAAATTCCTTGTGTGTGTGAAGCACACTTGGCAATAAAACTGATTCTGAAAATTATGCAAATAGTTCGTTTATTTAATAATTTTAAGCATACCGCTTAAAATTCTTAAATACACGAACAATGTGCACAATTGTATAAATTAATTTAACAGTTCCAAGTTACAATGGGTTTACTCACTTTTTAAAATGTCACTTTTAAGGCCCTCACTTTTTAAAAAGCTGACTAATGAATTCCTTTTTCAGTGTTTACAGTCTAACACTAAGAATTTACAAAGTTGAGTGTTTAACGTGCAGTGCCACGTTCATTTAAGAATGGATGACCTAATGGATGATCACTGCAGTGCCTGTGGCATCAGTGCAGCAGTAAAAAAATGTGATTGTGCCTTTTTAAGCTCAAGCTGGTAGTTATTTTAGCTGTCAGAAATAGCAGAGCAGTGGTTTGCTCAAGATAATCATTCACAGTACTCTACAGTTAACCTGACAGCTCAGCCATTCAGTGTTGCTGCTCAACAAGGTGGAGTCAAGACTTGAAGCCTGACAAAAAGCAATTCACAGAATCTCACACAGAAATATATTACACACACCAAAAGGAATTCTGCCAAAGGGTCACTGGGTTTCAGGGAGGAAAAAGAGAGAGAGAGAGAGAGAGAGAGAGAGAGAGAGAGAGAGAGAGAGAGAGTTGTGTGGGGGTAGTAGAGAATCATAGAGTTTTAAGCCATTTTCTAATGATAATTTATTGTTTTTATTGCACTGGCTTACAATGCAGAACACAAAAAGTTCTGATATAGCCTATAACTTTGAAAGTGTAGTTTGTATTGTTTGTATTATGACTCCACCTAGTGTTGATTTGAGGCATTTTAAATCTCCAGAAATGAAGCATCTCCACAATTCAATAAAACGATCCCCTCTCTGCCTTTAAATTAACATTAAATATGGACTTGATGACAAATCAGAAGCAGATTATCAACAGGTCAGACAATACAAATCTATACAGGCTAGTAATACATTAACCAGGTTTGTTAAACAGATGTTATTTGAAATCAAGTTAAACTGCATTTATTATACTGTAAGTCAGTGTTGATTTGAACATAATATATTTTGAATGTTTATAAATGATGTTTTAAGTTGTTTTCCTATTAGTAAAAGGCATTTGTTTGACCTTTTTTAAGATGAAGAGATCAAATGACACCTAATTAATAATTATTTGATTCATAATATAAAAAAATTACCACGTATGTATGTTATAGTGTCCATTTATCCTTCAACTGATTTTTGTTCTGAATGCTTGATGAAAACAGAACAGAATATTATGGTCATACATGATTTGACATAAAACAAAAGTAGTTTAGATTAAGTAACAATTACAAAATGCAGGTATAGTGGAATGACATAATGATAAATGTTGACAGAATTTTAATGTATATGCTAACATATAGAGTTTTTTTGTATTACACTTTCAAATGGTTCTAGCAAAAGTTTGGTTTTAAAGTGTTGGATTAAGTGTTTTTATTAATAATGAACATATAAACTGTAATAATCTGTTGCCTGTGTTTTCTGTGTGTAGGTGGACCTGGTATTCATCACATTGTGAGGACCATTATAATTATCATTTGAGCAACCAGTCATTTTTTTTACCTTGCTTGCTTTTTTCTTTTTCTTTTTTCTCATAAATCATCCAAAATTATGTAATTGAAAATGTAAAATTGCATATTTTTTCTGTGAGAAAAAATAAAAATGATAAAATTATGTATATATTATAATTATAGAAGTAGAAAATGATACCTGTGGAAAGTCCCCATAAAACATGAAATATATATATCAGCAATATCACATGAGTAGCAGTAACGGGAGGCGTGTGTTGCAGCCGAGTGCCCTAATGTTCCAGCAGTGATGATATACAGCTATGTCGCACTGCTGGAAGTGTTTATTGCATTAAAACAACAGTCCAACAGCATAATCGTGTATATAGAAAAAAAATTAAACGTGGAGAAATTCAAAAATCCTTTTGTACAAGGATATATAAATATTTTCTTCCGCCACATCTGCAGCTGAGGTCAGAACAGCAGAAACCTTTGCTAAAAAAACACGTCCCTTTAGAATCAGTATAAGATATAGAATCAGATAACCAGTATTTCTCTGTTGCAATTAGGACATCACAATAATTGACCTCGAAAAAGCTAAAGCAGGGCAAACACTAGCAGATTACTATGGTATAAATACAGCACTACAACATAAAAAAGGTAGAGATTTTTATAAAGATTTGATCAGCTGTATTTTGAGATATAAAAATAAAACATTGAGTTTTTCTCCCCTATTGACTTATTATGTGGCCTTTGTCGCCCTCTTGTGGCGCAACCGTCTTTGCTTTGCTCAGTATGACAGGCTGATGGCTGCCAATCTCTGAAAATATAAATATTTAAAATAGGCACTATCCTTAAAAAAACTGCATCCTTGCAATCTAAACAATTATTATTTACCTCAAAAGTGCATTATGATGAAAAAGCAGCAATATTTGCCAAACTGTAGTGAGTTTATTGATCTGCTGTCACTCCATGTGGGCGGAGTAAAACATAAGGGTGAAGAGTCTGTAAGAGTGCTGTTATTGTCATTCTAGATTGTAGAGCCTTTTACATCAATGTTCTAACATTTTTGTAAATCCAATAATTTGTAGTAAAATGAAAATACTTTTTTTGACATAGCTGACTGTTATAGGGACTTTTGAAAAAACATTGTGAAAAGCTCAACTGATTTTTTTTTTATAATAATATGCTTTTTAATACACAGTAAATCCTTTTGAACATTTTCATTGCCAGACAAATAACAGATGCAATTTAGCCCAAATGCATTTTAAGCAAAATAATTGCTTATACGTATACTTGATGTGAAGTGTTTTCTGTTGTTTAGCTGAACTGTCAGAATTTAGGAATGGATGCAGACTATAGAGTACACAGTTGGCATGGATCCATCAGTCTCTTGATTGTTTTACCACTATTGGCACAGTAATAATGATCACAACTGCACAAACGAACAGAAGGATGAATGCAAATGTTTTACAAATTTTGTTCCTCTTCATTTCAGCTGCTTTCTTCTTAAGCAGCGAGTCGTAACCAGGGGTGTAAAGATCTTCCAGCCAGAAGCTCAAATCTCTTGGGTCTTCCTGAAAGACACAAAATCAAACTTGACTAGACTTCCCTTAAAGCAAAAGCATTTTTTTTATCCTTTTTCCTTTTTTCTTTCATTAGTTAATAGTTCTTTTTAACAAATTTATGTGAAAATTCAGATTCCTGATACTAGATCTGTAATAGTGTTTTATACTGTATGCATATAATTATTAGCCATCCTATGATTTTTCCCCCTTTTTTAAACATTTCTCAAATGATGTTTAACAGAGTCTTATTTGTTTCATTTTGACTAGAAATAAAGCGTTTTTTATTGAAAAAGATTTTTTTTTTGGGGGGTGGGGTCAATATTATAAGTGCCTTTAATGTACTGTTGGGGATCCACTTAGGGGTGATTTTGAGTCGTAATTTGGCCATAACTTTTTCTGTGTTTCAGCAAGCAAAATTATTTTTGGTAACAAATCTTATTTTGACACATATGTATTTTGATAAAATGCTTTGAAATTTAAAAAAGAAAACCTTAATTATCTGACCAAATTTACTACCCTTTTGTTATGTTAGAGATTATAAAATCCACTAAATTATACTGCTGTAAAAATGCATTACATAATTTTTCTTTCACATTTTTTGCATAAATTTGTTAATGAACCTCAGTCCTGATCAAAAATACTAAATTGTACTGAAAATTACAGGATTTTAACTCTTTAATTGCCAAATTCATAAATGATGTGACTGATTTGGAGGGGAAAAAACACAGAAAATACCGTATTTTCAATATAAAAAGTAATTGTGGACTTGATTTTTTTAACCTTTCACCGTCTTGGACGTGATAGATTAGTAACAACATTGCCTTTGATGCATTGTTAGTTTTTGTGCAGCATAAGATTTAATTTATTTATTTTTTTCTCCCACTGATGGCGGCTGTTTTTGCTCAATTGACTTCCATGATAACCACATTGTTTTTATTGCAAAGTCATGACAACATATAAATATGCATTTTTGATTGTTGGTGGTTTTCCCTGTTGGGAAGGTGTCAAATTTGTAATTTTTACTGTTGATCATCAGTTTGCACCATTAACCTTTTATAAAACAGGCCTATGCAAAAAAAAAAAAAGAAGCTTATTTTCTGTATTTTATATGGAGTTATAAGGAGTATAACAGCTAATTAAATTGTGTGTCTGAGTGTGTGAGAGTGACCTTTGCACACTTACCTTGATGTGTCTAGGATAGACAGGGCCAGAGACAAAAATAAATTAAGTTTAAAGGGGTGGTCCACAGTGCATTTTTAAGGCTTGGTTGTGTTTATGGGGAGTAAAGCAATGAGAGCTCATGCTTCACTTGTAAAAAATCACGTTATTTCTTTTATATATCTTACTTTGATTATATACAGCTACTCAGCTAACATGAAAACGACTGTCATATTTCCTAGTTCCTCCAAAAGGCCCACCCTCAAGAGGCTCTGATTGGTCAGCTAACATAATGTGGTCTGATTCGCGGATCTGTTTCACATCACCTGGAATGATGCCCCTACAAGCGTGCACTTTGGTGGCTCGGGTCTTTGCTTGAATTTACAAAATGTTAATTGTTTGCCTTAAAGAGTTGTTATGTTAAACCTATCTGTAATATTCTGATAAAGGATGTCCTGAGCTATTTAGGATTAGCGATTTCAAAAAATCAGTTGGACAGAATCTCACAAAATTTTAATCCGATTATCAAAAAAGTACAAAACAGGTTTGTCATCTGGTTGCAAGGGGACTTATCTCTTAAAGGACGTGCTTTGTTGGCTAAAGTATCTCTAGACTTACTTATGTTGCTTCCTCAATTCATTCAGATTCTATAATTAATAAGATAACTGATCAAACAATGTTAAACTTTCTTCGGAAAAACCGTGTGCATTACATAAAGAAATCTGTGATAGTCAACTCATATAAGAATGGTGGTCTTGATTATTTAGATTTTTATATTTTAATAATACTTTCAAGATTAACTGGTTGAAGTATTATCTAATAAACCCTTCTTCAATGTGGAGCAGTTTCTAGTACAATTTTTGGCCAGCTTGGTCGTCTCCCATTTTTGTTAATGTGTGATTATACAATTGAGAAACTGCCAATTAAACTGCCAGCTTTTCATAGGCAAGCACTTTTGGGATGGAAATTAATTAACAAGCACAATTTCACCCCGCATCAATATTATATCTGGAATAATTGCAATATTCTATATAAACATAAGAGTATATTCATGAAAACATGGTTTGATAAAGGTATTTTTTTAGTAGGACAGTTCTTGAACAATGAAGGATACTTGATAACATATGGGGAATTTCTTTCATACGTTGATTTTCCTGTAACCCCAAAGAAACATGCCTCGGTAATTGGAGCAATCTCTTCCAGTATTGTTTCTTTGTGTAGGGGTATTTTATACTCTAAGAATGCATCCTTTCTTAACCCTGCTGATACTTTCTGTGGCAAAATTTGTTTTCATTTAGCAAAAGGAATATTAATAAGAACATACGTCTACTATTCCAAAAAGAACTTAGTAAACCATATGTTATTATCTATTGGTCTAAGTTTACTCAAAATATTGATTGGAGGAAAGTTTGGGTATTACCTAATAAATATCCGATTACAAATAATATCAAAGAAATCACATTTAAGATACTACACAAATTTTACACTGTTAAGCATTTTTTAACCAGATTTATTGAAGACATGGATGGATGTCAATTGTTCGTTCTGTTCATTATACCCAGAAACAGTATCGCATATTTTCTGGCATTGTCCATATACAAACCAGTTATGGGGAAAAGTATCTAAATTTATAAATGATAAAGTGCTGTCAAATTTTCTTTTACTGTATGAATATGTTATTTTTGGTTTTTTGAACTATGATAAGAAGTTGAAAAATGAAGCTTATGTTGTTAATCTTCTGATTATATTTACCAAGTTCCATATCCATCGATGTAAATTTAGAAACCTCTGTTTTTAGGGCTACTTAAAGTACTAAATATTTATATAAATACCATTAAGAAGAATACAAACAAAGAAGCTGTTACAACCATATATTTGTTTGACACTTTTGAGTTTTTGTGACTTAGCAAGTCCTAGCATTATTTATTTGTAAAAAAAAATATGTTTTATTTTGTTTCAGCTGCTAAGTTTTTGTATCTTTATATAATTTTTAATATACTTTTCATACCTCTGGCATTGTTTTGTACGTTTGTTTTTGCATTATTAAAAAAAAGCGTGCACTTTGTCTCAGAGTAGCTGTTAGCCGTACCAGTTTGAGCCTGAATTAGACAAAAAATAAAAAGGACACAGCTGAACCTCACTCTTGCCAAAATATTCTGACAAAAAATTTTTTAAAATCTGACAAGTGTCTTTCACAGATATTTGGAATAAGCATGTGAAAGTAATATGAAATGTTCACATATCTTCTGTGAGTTGGTTATTTGAGATGTAAAACGCAGGGTAAACGGCTGTATAGAGAGACAATGCATTGCTGGAGAAGAGTTTGGGTGTTTACAGCGGTTTGAGGAATAAATATGAATTTGTAACGAAATTGTTAGCGGTGGCAAACAGCATTTCCCGTTGCTTACGTTCTTGTTTAGCGGTACACTTTACTACGCTAACTCAATGTCTTCCTTTAAATTGAACTTTGAGTGTATTACTTTCAAAGATGTTGTTTATGTTCACACAGCTACATTACACATGAACTAAATTGTAAAATATGATATCGTAGTGGATCACCCCTTTAAGTAAATATGAAGAGATTATGATTTTTACCTCATTGTATTAAAATCAACATTCATGTAGGTAAAGTAGATTTATATAGTCCATGTTTTTTTTGCTTAGTATTTTAGCATTATGCATAGTGATGGGAAAAAGTAATGTATTACTATCCAATGTCACTTTTTTAAGTAACTAAATGTGTTACTTAGTTACTTTTTAAAAATGCAATGTGAAAGTATGTTATATTATGTTTGTGTGTGGTTTCAAGAGTAAGATATATAGGCTTAAGATTGTAATTTATTACTTTAACCAACACTACTTAAAATTTATTTTAGGTCGCTATGAATCAGGAGTTAAGATTTCCTTTTTTCTACTATCATGACGTACATACACTTAAAATGGTCCTGAATGAGAAAAAAATGTAGGGTGGTGCATGATTTTGTTCTTTGAAAACTGATGTTTAAAAGGGTTGTTGAAAGACGGGCGTTGCTAACGAAATGAAGGAAGATGACGCATAACGAATGGATGAATTAACCCACTTTAGACCTATTATGCCCCTTTTTACAAAATAATCTTGTGGTTACACTAGAGTTTGTGCGTGCGAAATTCAGTTGTATGACACTGAGAAAAGGATTAAACAAGATGATTAGACATTTAAAAAGCGAGCGATGAGCGATCTTCGATTTGCAGGTCAGAGTTCACCAAGCTTGAACTTTCCATCGCAGCGAACTGTGAAAACTTGTCGCACAAGCTTTTGTTACCGGTCTGACACATTTGCGTGCGTTTGAATGGTAGTCTATGGGGAGAAAAGTACAGTGTGACCGCAGCTAAAGTCTCTGATGTCGCTTAAAAGTGTATGGGAAGTTTAAGCTCAAAATACCACGCAAAAAATATTTTATAACTCTTTGAAACGGCCCCTTTTAGGGTTTGAAAAGAGGGCCGAGCTACAAATGCCTATGTGTCAGCATAGTGTCAGATACAAAAACAAGACTAATATCTATACTAATGATGGAGAGATTATCACTAGGCCCACACGGAATCTGCACGTGCAGAATTCCGCAGATTTTTCGCAGATTTTTAGCACATCATTAATTCTGTTTATTTACTTACAGTTAACTATTTACTGTTAATCTAATTGGATTTGCATTTTAAACATTAAATAAAAGTAAAAAAGATATTATTTTTTATTTCACATTTTAAGGTTTTAGTCATGATACTCCTAAAATAATTCCGCAAAAATCCACAGATTTTTACCAAAATTCTCAGCAGAAATAGCAAAAAACATCCGCAGATTTCATCTGGCCCTAATTATCACTAATCACTAATGGGGTTTTCCTGGGAGTCTCCAGTTTTTCAGACCCACCTCTCAGTTTGTCATTTCTCAGATTACCCCCTCTCCCTACTTTTTGGTTTCTCCAGCCTCTGTAAAGTATTGGACACAGACAGATCCTCCTCCAGGTTTTTAAGTTCTAACCACTTATCAATTTATACATGACAGACAATCAAGTGCAGGAGACAAGATGGTTAGTGGGAAAATAAAGATAAAGTCAAACCTTTAAGATTTTAAATGAGCTTTTATATTTGATTTGGGGTTTGGTATTTCACAATATGTTATGAAAAATTGATGGTTATTATTTATTTAACCAGTTGAATTGTTTAGCGTTAACAGTTTGAACTGTCATTGTGTTCCCTTTTGTTGTGGCTAGCCAACATGTGCTTGAAATTATGGCAACAAAGGCATCCATGAAACATGTTGTAGTTCAACTTTAGTTTAGCATTGTATTATATATTACAGATAAAACATTTTTTTTACAGTTGACATGAATAGTAACTTAACGCAGAATGGCCAGAGGAATAACCATTTAACGTTAGCACAGTTAACACATTCTCCAAACTTTTTATAAATGATCATTGCACACTCTCCTGTATGAAAACTCTCCTGAATGCAGTAAACAATCTATATGGCTAAAAATAAATTTAAATATAAACCTAGGTATGTATTAACACTATAATTGTTAAGAAGGACACTCTTAGTGTTAAACTATTAACACTGACAGTGTAGTTTTAACATATTTACTCTGTACAAGTTTTGTCCCAAATCGCATACTTATGCACTGTTCTACGCCATTTTGTAGTATATATATTGTAAGTAGTGCGTTTACACTGAAAACTCTAAAAATAGTGCACTTTAATAACCCGGATAATGAGCTTATTCAGCCGATAAAGTGAAGTGTGTAATGATGGACACTTCATGCACTCAACGACCGCAGCTTTGCTCATGTAGCGGAAGGGGCTGAGCTATCGGGCACATGATAACTTTATTATTTTGAATGGTGAATGCAAAATTCTCCTACGAGAGTGATTATAGCGCCTCCCGATGGAGAATGCGGTTATACTCATGGCAGGTATTATTTGATAGTTTGGTCATTCATTTCACTCATTTGGCAACCATCAAACGTCATCAGGTTTAACTAAACGGTTTGAACTTCCGCTTAGTAGAAAATAACATTAGTGTTCCATTTGGGACAACAATACATACATGTACTATACTGTTAAGTGTGTAAATGCATAGTGCATAAGGGCATAGTACATAGTGTGCCATTTGGGACGCAGCTATAGAAAGGGAGTGAAAAACAGCATTAAGTGAACATGCAAGTGTAAAAAAATTACAAAATTTCTGTTGGAAATTTAACACTATTTAGTGTGGACATATATAAACACTAAATACGTGTTAATTTTCACACTCTGAGAGTGAAATTAACACTTAACAATTTGCTATACACAAAACATTTTTAAAACATTTTTAGGTAATCTAATAGAACATGCTACAAATATTTCACAGCATGTCCATCTGTTATTCAGTTGTCTATTTGTCTCTATTTACTGATAATATACCTTCATATAGTCTGCCAGCTGGCCGTGTGAAGTGTGTCTGTCATAGTCCTGAATGGTCCAAGAAGGTTTGCTCTTGTTCTCTTCAGTCTGAATGA